>JAPFFP010080365.1:1927-22508 GCA_026153255.1 Solanum medicagineum | reverse complement strand
TGGTATGCGTGTATTGTACTTGTGAGCGGTTCTGCCACAGCGGTGACCTTGTCGGCCCGCATTAGTTGTATATATATATGCATATGTGCTGTTTGTACATTCTGGGAGCTGTTGCAGGTGAGGATAGGGCATAAAAACAGAGGAAACTCAGCCGAAATTTCGGTGGAATTCTTCAACTTTAAATTGTGGTTTTGCGACTTAATATTGGTTTAAGTGCCTAATCGGCACAAGTCATGGCCCCGGGGTTGGGCTGTGACAACCAGCTTGTGCACCTACCCATGAGTATGGATAGGTTTTGAGCACAGATGCCCCGTTGGACTCTTCTTCATCTCCTCCACCTTCATCCACTTGGCTCAAGGGGACTCTTACACTTTTTCCTTTCTATACATTTTTTATTTTTGTTTGCTTTAAGAGCAGTGTAATATTTTTAGGGTCTGTGTCTTATGTTTGTTTTGATGAATATTTGCTCTCTTGTTTTGTTTTTAATGGTTGATGTTAATATTTAATAGTTGGTGATGGTTTGTTCAAGTTGTATATATTTTATTTTGAGTTGTAATATTTAGTATTGGTGATTACTTTTTTATTATGGTGATGTTTTAATTTTAATTGTGGTGTTTTAATACCAGCCTTATGTTGATTCCCGAGCATATGTGAAAAGCCATATTTCCAAAGTGATGCATTCTCGGCCCTTCAAAAAATTCAAGTATTGATTACCTTTGACTCAAATGGTTCCATGAGTGATGAATGTGTAGTGACTCACAAATTAGTCCATCTCCAGTGAACGTGATATGGATTCGGAGCACCTTGTTAAGACCAAGTAAGTGTTGAGCTGGGATTATTGTGATCATTCTTCGCAACTAGTGTTGTTGGGTATCTATTTGAATTTGAAATCCATTGTGCCAAGTGTGGTGGGTTTGTATTTGGAATGCATGTATCTGATGGTATAATACTAGCCCGATTAATCTCTTGATTAACGTATCCATTGAAACTGACTTTGGGAAATGATCAAAGGCCATCTTTGTGATATCCACTTAAGCCAAAATCCAACCAATGATATGAATGATACCCTTAGTGTCCCCGCTTGAGCCTAAATCCATTTCTTTGATAGCTATATTAACAACCATCCTTTTCAAAATTTTGATCATGAAACCTTTTTTGAGCCTTACCCTTCGTGATTTGTTGAAATTGAGGCCAAAGGCCTAAGTTGGGGTTGTGATAACCTACATAGTGAATGGTCAATTTTTAAGAAAGGGTAAGTGCTTCTGGAAGTGAGAAAAGCAAAGAGTGAGAGATTTGATATATATGTATAAAAAATGAGTCGAAAGTCATGAAAGAAATCTTTCGCTGCATAAAGAGAGCTCGAATTGTGGGCATGGAGAGGATTAGAGAGTAGAGTGAAGAAAAGAGTGAAAAGAATGGTTGAATAAAGTCGGTTTGTGGTGACAAAGAAATAAGGAGATGGTAAGGCGAATCATGGAGGGTCGAGTCACTTTTGTCTAGAACATTTCCTACCCATCCCTAAGACAACCTTACAAGCCTTTAGAAAGTCCTTTGTCACCCTACGTTAGACCCCTTGGGATCCTTGACCAATTGAAAATAAAGAAAAGCCTATGGGCATGATCATGCATGCCATTCCTCTTTTGTGAGTGTAAGTGTTGTGTAATTCCTCTAGAAGTGATGAAACTGCATAAGTCTTGTGTGAATGAAGAATATTCTTGAAAGTGAGAACACGTGGAATCATTTTGAGCATAAGCTTGCAAACATGTGAGCATTGTGAGCATAGCATTGTCTTGATACTCTTTAATCATGTCTTGAGGCCTTAATATTGTGTAAGTGGTTTGTGGAAGCTTCGTTGAGGGGCAAAAAGGTGTCATGTGCATGTTACTATCCTTTGATCATGTTCAGAAGTGAAGTGTGTCGGTAATTGATTTCTTGACTTGCTTGAGGGCGAGCAAAAGGTTAAGTTGGGGGTGTTATAAGTCCATAGGTTGGGCTCATATTCTGGCCTACACAAAGCTTAATATGTTTCTCAATGCACGATTTTATCTTGGGAAATAATTTAATCTAGTGTCAAATAATAGGCTTGGAGATCAACAAGAAGACAAGGATAATTGATAGAAAAACTAGGCAAAAAGGCAAAAAGATGCAAAATCTGAGCTAAACATGCATCGCAAAAGCACTTCAACGGATTGCTGAAGGAGCACACTATCACCTAAATATCCAATAGATGAAGCCCAATAAAATATCTCTATAAAATGTCATTTGTCCAATTTTATTGTTTTTATAAAACACAAAAATTAGACTCTAAACACAATTTTGACTGCTATCGTAAACTATTGTTATAGAACTTACGGTTATAAAGAGTTCTAAATGTGATAATTAAAAAAGAACTCTTATTTTTTTTGTCCAGTGATTAATTAACAATGAAAATGGTGTCATTGTCTAAAGATGACATCGATAGGAGACGTGAGATCTACACAGAGCTAGAGAACTTGAGATACCACTTGATAGAAACAGATTCTCAAATACAAGGTGCTAGATTACGTGGCAAGAATGTATTTGTGCCTTTAATAATATGTAGAGTTCATTTTTATTTTAGAATCTGAGCTTGAAAATGAACTTGAAACTAGATATATTTTCTTTTATCATAGGTATCTTTGATTTTTTTTTTGTCCATGTAGGAAGATTACAAGAATTGTTATTTTGGTTGATTGTTGGGAGAAAAGATCATATAATATACAAGAGAATAAAAATTAATGTTGTGTTGAAATATATGTATATTTTATTTCTGCAATTCTTTATTTATTGTCTTCACAAAATAAAGAAACTACAGAAAAATTACAGAAATTAAACATGCATATATACTTTAACACTAAATTTATTCTCTTTTTCTCCACCCAATCAATCAATATAGCAATTTTTATAATCTTTTTACTAGGAAGAAAATAAAATCAAAGGTACCTACGATAAAGGAAGCTATATCTAGCTTCAAGTTCATTTTCAAGCTCAAGTTCTTTCCTCTGTCAAAAAAAAACTCTAACTATCATTAAAGACACCAATATATTCTTGCCTTGTAATCTAGCATCTCATGTTTGAGAATTCATTTATATCAAGTGTGGGTAAAACTCTCTAGCTCTATGTATATCTCACACCTCCTATCAATGTCAGCATCAAACAACGGCATCATCATTGTTGTATAGAATCATAGGTCAAAAATAAATAAGAATCTTTTATGTAGTATAGTTAGAGCTCTCTATAACTATCATTTGTATAACAATAATTCACGATAACAATAAAATTTTCGTTGGGATTGATTTTTTATCTTTTGTAATAGCTAAAAAAAGAAGGCAAACAATGCAATTGTAAATAAAATTTATTCAGTGAAATAGAAACATTAATGTAAAGAAATATAATAAGCAAAAGGAAATAATTAAACTAACTTTAGTAGGGTGATGCTATTTTATGTAAAATGTAAAGAAAATAAAATGTCATGGTTTGGGATTTTTGTAGAGGATTCTGATCTTAATTTTGTATGAGTTATTAAAAAAATTACTATGATAAAACTTGAAACGTCAAGATATGGCAGGAAGATAAATCATTATCTGTTTTCGCTCATAGAAATAAAATAAATGAGATAGCAAAGACAAATTATTTGAAGAAGTGTATTTCGTATTAAGAAAAATAATTCTCTAGAAAATATTTTATGAAAATAAACATTTTTCTTATTTATATTTTATTTTTGGTTAGTAAAGAGATAACGTTATCCCAAAAATATTTAGATACGGTCTATCCAAAGAGTATGAACCCAGATGCATATCTATGTCACAGCCCAATGAAGGACCCAACTCCTGACCCTTAGAACGACCGAGGAATTGAATCTAGCATTGAGACCCAACAAGAACCCATCATTTAGTCGAGTCTCTAAGTTGGGTTCGAATATCGGGTTGAGTCAGGATTTACGATTGAATTTTGGATCAAGATCCGGTCCCACATCAGGAAAGATTCCTAATGATTTCAATTTTAGGATCATGCTAGAATCGAGTCTTGAATGGGGACTCAAGTTGTCAATGCATGTCTCAAATTGGGTAATTTCACATCGAGTTTCAAGTTGATCAAGGGAGGGTTGAGTCACATCACAAGGTGGTATGTTGAGGGGATAGAGGTCAAGGTGTTTGGGTGGATTAACTGTTGGGATTGAAGTAAAATTCAAGAAGTCAATATATTTTCTTAAATTGGAGAAAAATAAATTAATTTGAAAAATATTTTACAACATATTTAAGTCAACTAAAGGTGAGAAAATGAAAAACAAAATTTTATGTACCTAACACACCCTTAATTAGGAAGAAAAATCAGCGGTACTAGTGTTTATCATAAAAATTTATAATTATATTTATATATATATAATTAAAAGGAAGAAAATCTAGCCTAGGATTATGCCACATGACAAAATGAGATAAAGCCATGTGTTAATTTTAGGATAATAGTTTGTTAGGTAATAATTAGTTGGTATTTACCTTTAATTTTTACAGCTTTTGAAAGATTCAAATTTTACAGTCACTTTTTGTTTTAACTACTTATTTATGTTAATCATTTACAATTTTTACAAATATAACTCCAAATTCTAACCATACATCACAATAACATCACTTGAAGACTTCCACGTTCTATCCTCAATTCCCATTTTCCTATGATCATGCATACACTTCAAAAATATAAAATTGCATATTTTCTCGCTTTAAAAAGGAATAGTCTAATTTAACTTGGCACGGAGTTTAAGAATATATAAAAAAATCAATCAATTTTTTTTAGTTTTAATTTTATTTCTTTTTGCCTTAGTAATGGATGAGCTGACACAGGTTATTCAAGAGGAGGGTCCATGGTGTATGCTATTTGCGGATGACATAGTTTTGATTGATGAGACTCGGGCTAAAGTTAACATAGATTGGAGGTTTGAAGACATGTTTTGGAATCCAAAGGGTTCAAATTGAGTAGGACCAAAACATAATATATACTTGGATTGCAAATTCAGTGTTGAGAGGGATGAAGTAGATAGTAATGTGAGACTTGACATTCAATCTATTCCCAAGAGAGAAAACATTAAATATCTTGGGTCTATCATCCAGAGTAGTGGCGAAATTAACGATGATGTCAAACATCGTATTGGGGTAGCAAAGAGGAAATGGAGGCTTGCCTCTGGAGTATTGTCAGATAGGAAGATATCACCTAAACTAAAAGTTACGTTTTACAGACCGGTTGTTAGACCATCTTTGTTGTAAGGGGTGGAGTGTTGGCCGATAAGAAATTCACATGTTCAAAAAATGCAGGTCACTGAGATGAGGATGTTGAGATGGATGTGTGAACATACTAGGAGTGATAAGATTAGGAACGAGACCATTTGGGAGAAGTTAGAGGTGTGGCCCCTGTGACTGACAAGATGAGGGAAGCGAGATTGCGATGGTTTGGACATATGCAGAGAAGAAGTACCGATGCTCCTGTTAAGAGGTGCGAGAGGTTGGATTTAGGGGCTACACAAAGGAGTAGAGGTGGACTAAAGAAGTATTGGGGGGACGAGATAAGAAAAGGTATGGCGACACTTGATCTCACCGAGGACATGATCTTAGATAGAAAGGAGTGGAGGTCGTGTATTAGAGTAGTAGGTTAATAGGCTACTAGGGATAGGTTAGCAGGATAAGTCGGGTCTTTATATCCTATGGTGTCATTATCCGTCTTATATTTGTTAATTTTATTGTATTTACTTTCTATCATTGCTTTTGTTATTAGTTGTTTTTCCTTGTTTTTATTTTCCTTTTCCTTTTTTTCTTTATCTAGTTTATTCTGCTTTTGGATTTTTGAGACGAGGGTTCTTCGAAAACGGCCTCTCTACCTCAATGAGGTAGTGGTAAGGTCTATATACATTTTACCCTCCCCAGACCCCACTTGTGGGATTCCACTGGGTATGTTGTTGTTGTTGTAATTCTATTTCTTTTATCTTGGTGTTTGGTTAAAGTGTGACTTTTTAAAAAGAATATCTTTGAATTTTAAAGCTTCTACAATTACAAAAAAGCGGGAAGATAGAAGATAAAAAATTGTTATGGCAGCTCCTACTATTACGAAATGAATCATTTGGGATATTATCTTCTTCTTTTTCTTTTCCAGTTTTCCCCTGATTTTATCCAATTTCCTTTCATTTTTCTTTATAAAAATTAAAAGTGTTGTTATACATATATATATGTCTATGACAGAGAGAGAGAGAAGAAAAGTCCTATTTAAAATATTAGAATTTATACAAAAAAAGGGCGTTGAGTCTGATTTATGAACACGTGTTTTTGATTTATATAAATTATAAATAAGTAAATTTATTATAAAGAGAATACAAAGAAACCAAAAAGATAATAACTTTTACTCTTTATTTAAAATATTTGGATGAAAATAAAACACTATAAAAAGAAGAATTAGAAACAAAGGGAATGAGTAGTGTCACATTCATAAAATTCAAAAAATTTGTGGAGGGAATATTTCTCAAGCTATAGTCAAACCATGCAAACTTTTGATATTTTGGACTGAAAGTGGTGACTTTTTGGAGCTAGTAAAAAATCATTGATGTTCTGATAATGGGGTTGATTTTTGTGAAGTTAAAGAATAAACAAAAGAAGACCAAACAAGCTCTTTTTGAGTGGAGTAAGGAGAAATTTGGTGTTATTATCAAGCAGTTAGTGATAAGAGAAGAAATTTTCAGGCTTAAAGAAGGGTTGTTTGAAGAAAACCCAAGCTCTGATAATAGAACTATTCTGTAGAGAGCTCCAGCTAGCTATGTTGAAACAATATTTGTATTATGAAGAGAAATTTTGAAGATAAAAGTCAAGTTTGCAATGATTTACCAAGGGTGGTAAAAACACTAAATTTTTTCACTGTTTAATTAGGAGGAGAAGAAATAGGTTGAACATGAACATTGATGTCTAAATCATCCTTATTCACTGTTACAACTTCTTGCATTATCGACATGGGTAGAAGAAGCACCGATATGCATTTCACCTACTCATAAACAAAACAGACATGACGCATGATCAATATAATGTCTAACTCAGATATTGATTCATCATAGAAAAGGACTTACTGTTACACATGCTTTCAATGCCGCAACAAACATTGAGCCTAAAACAAAATCAAAAGTGAAAACTAAGTAAGCATTCTGAGTATTTGAAACCAGACAAAAACATGACCATACAAAACTCACTATAATGGAAGTATACTGAGTAACTTCAGCTTTCTCTAGTTACTCTTGTTGTATTTTTTCACAAACATATCGAGCTCTAACAGAGTTTCTATATCAATCCTCTCTATGTCCCTCTTGATAGCAACCCGAACAAATGTAGAAGAATTTTCTGAAGGTAAATTCTCAAGATTTTCAGTAAGTTTTCTTATTTCTTCATTTTTCATCTCCCTCTTATTTTTTAGATCCTTAGCCCTAGATTTTTTTGGAACTAGTATCCCACTGACCTTATGAGAAACTAAGGGCTTCATCTCCTTTTTGTTGTTCTTCAATTTTTTACTACTTCCATAAGGTCTTTCATAAGGTAATTTGTCCTTCACAAGAAGGAACTCGGAGTTATTACAACACTTATTATCCTTTCGGATCCTCTTCCCCCTCTCTACAACTCCACCAGTTACAGTGGGGTTGTCATTTGCAATAGTTGCAACACTAGGTGGCCGAAATAAAGGACTACTAGAGATTTTCCTACAAGCATGAACCAAGACATGACTACGAAGCTTCTCCTTAGCTTCAACCTTCTTCACAAAACTTTTGATATGATCTAGCTCACCCACTAACCTTCCTTTAAGATTTTAATCGCAACATTCGACACTGATCTAGTTAACTTAATCCAAATCGTATCTTCAACCCTAGAAATCATAGTAGCCACCTCATCATTGCCACTAGGCTAGCTACCCCGGCCATCATCGTCTCCTCCATCTACAACCCAATCCCACCACTACCTCCTTAGGAGAAGAAAAAGGTTCTTTTTTCAAGTTTTATGATTTTTAGTTTAGATAGATCCAGGAAAAAATCATTTCTCCGGCAAAGTTTATACCCGGAGAACCAAGGAGTCGAACGCTTCTCAAGCCACCACGATTGGTATAACCTCATTAGAGATATCTAAAGTTTTCAAAATTAGAAAAGGTACCACCTCAAACTCAGGATCTTTTGGTTGCTAATTATACATCCTTGACATTTGTGCGCGACGGCTGTGGTGGCATACCTCTTTTAAAGTACTTAAAATATAGTATTCATTTTGGCATCTAAAAGACTTAAATCCATTGGGCACAACTCCTGAGGAGGCAGAATTACAGATTAAAAGATCTTGAGTCTGAGGTGGTACCTTTTCTGATTTTGAAACTTTAGATGTCTCTAGTTAGGTTATACTAGTGGCGATGGTTTGAGAAATAATCTTCTTGGTTCTTCGGGAATAAACGTTGCAAGAGAAATGATTGTTTCTTGGATCTATCTGAAATAAAGACCGTAAAACCTAAAAAAAGAAAACCTTTTTCTTCTCCTAAGGAGCTGTGGTGGTGATGGGGTAGTAGATGGAGGAGACGATTGGGGGGTGATAGCCAGCCTATGGGAATGATGAGGTAGCTACTGTGATTTCCAGGGTTGAAGATAGGGTTAGGATTAAATTAATTGGATTAGTGCTGATTGTTGCGATTACCAATCTTAAAAGTAGGTTAGAAGGTGAGCTAAATCATGTTAAAAGTTTTGTGAAGAAGGTTGAAGCTAAGAAGATGCTTTGTAGTCTTGTTTTGGTTCGTGCTTGTGAGAAAATCTCTAGTAGCCCTTTAGTTCGGCCGCTTAGTGTTGCAACTATTGCAAATGACAATCCACGGTAATTGGTGGAGTTGTAGAGAGGGGGAAGAGGATCTGAAAGGAGAATAAGTGTTATAATAACTTTGAGTTCCTTGTTGACTATCTTATGAAAAACCTTATGGAAGTAGTAAAAAATGGAAGAACAACAAAAAGGAGAAGAAGCCCTCAGTTTCTTATAAGGTCAGTGGGATACTAGTTTGGAAAAAAAATCTAGGGGTAACGATCTAAAAAATAGGAGGGAGATGACAAATGAAGAAATAAGAAAAGTTACTGAAGATCTTGAGAATTTACCTTTAGAAAATCCTCCTCCAATTGTTTGAATCGCTATCAAGAAGGGCATAGAGAGAATTAATACAGAAACTCTATGGGACCTAGATAGGTTTGTGAAAAAATACAATAAGAGTAGCAAGAGGAAAGCTAAAGTTGCTTAGTATACTGCCATACAATGAGTTTTTCTATGTTCATATTTTTATCTACTTTCAAATACTCAGAATGTTTACTTAGTTTTCTCTTTTGATTTTGTAGAGTTTAGGCTCAATGTTTGCTGTCGCATTGCAAGCAAGTGTAACAGATGATAAGTCCTTTTCTATGATGAATCATTATCTGAGTTAGGAATTATACTGATCATACGTCGTGTCTCTTTTGTTTTTGAGTAGGTGAAATGCATACCCGTGCTTCTTCTACCCATTTCTATTTGTGGTTTGTATTGATTGTGGATACATGTGGTTGTGTATGAAAAAGTGTGTAAGCTATCGTGTGAAGGTAACATTTTTCCCAAAGAGGCTGCCGTGTCCTTGCTCTTTAGCTCGATTTAAGATTTTCTTGCATGAATGATTTCCATTATTTTCAAGCATCGAATTGTGTCCCAATTTGGGACACAAGCTCAATAATTTATTTAGAACTCTTTCTACGGAGTTGACTTTGGAATTTTCATTGCGATTCCCACATCCCCATTTTAGACTCGATTTGGGGTCCATCTCCAAAACTTATAAATTTGGTGTCAAAACATTGATATTGACATGATGATCAATATTTTGATGATATAGAATTAATTGGAGGGGATTCAAAGGTGGATAACTCTGGTGTGGTGAATTCGAGGCATGTGTGATTGACTTCTAGGTAAGCAGCGATGTCCTTTCTAGACTAAGCCCTACTTGATAATACATAGTATAAATTTCATGTGATTTTAGATTATAATCACCTAGTATTTCATTTCCTCTCTTCTTATCCCATTTTCGTGATTTCTAGTTGAGCCTTAGATTAGTGCAACTCTTTGGAGACATTAGTGTAGACTTGGGGCTTTGATACTAGTGTGACTTAGAAGAAATATCTTTTAGGATTTATTCAGGTGACCTTAGACTACAGTTTAGCCTTAGATGCTTTGGCCTTTCATTGCCCTTGTAGCTAGGTGTGGCTTCCAGTAGGGCTTGTTCCTAATAGTGTACTTTGAACCAATGTCCGAGACTTTAGTCATTCGCCGTAGCCACATGTTTGACTTAGTCATGTTTAATCGCAGATCAGGACTTATGTGTGTTTGGGTAAGGCAGCGATCCTAGAGATATTTCTCCTCTACTTGCTTTCCAGCTATCTTTTAATTCTTTTGTTTGGGGGTAAGGTAGCCTCCCTTGACTTGTTCCTCTCCCTGTACTATTTTTTAGACATTGCAATTTCTTAGCTTTATGTTTGGCAGTAAGCTAGTGATATTTTATTGAGTTATTACTAAATTGCTGGGCTCGAGGCCTTATTCAAGTGGCAGTAGGATCCTAGGTAATTTCTCTCTGCATTTGTAAATATAGAGGTAGTGGTGTGATTTTCTGACCTGATATACCTTGTTTGGTTACTGGTGATGGCATGCATTGCATTAGTTGCTCATTCTCACTTATGGTGTGGTATGATCCCGATCGCTGTATTGGCTCATCATTATCATGAACGAAAAGGAAAGTTTCATACCATTGATATAAAAATTGGTTTAAAATTGATTTTAACGAGGGTCGAACCACATGGATCACTTGATTACTTAATTTTGATGCTTACGAGTTGTCGACATGCTCTATATTATTTTTTACTACGGAGGCACCCAGGATGACCTCAGTTTCATGACTTGACTAGCTAGTGTTTTGATTACCTTTTTTTATTTTTATAGATACTATTATTCGATATTTCATGGATCCTACCTTCCTAGTTGGGATATCCAAATTGATATATCTATCTACTGGATTATTGATATGCATTATAAATGATCCTAGTGGCTCTATTGGGGGGTGCTTCATCCATGGTGAGAGATTTGGGCTCAAGTTACAAAAACCCCCCCGCCCCCCTTATAGATCCTAGATTAATCAATATTAGTACCAGTGGTGGCTTTATTTGTAGTATGAGGTTCATGATCAAGTTGCCACTGAAGGGCATACATCATATCTTACATCACTTGTCACTATTATATTGGTTGTTATTTTGGTACCTCTGATAGTAAGGGAGTTGGTTGGGTTGTATTTTTTGACTTTGCCATCTGGGGGTGTAAGCACCTGGTTGGTTATTATTTGATTTTATCTATACTTTGTTATACTATAGCTATTGACTTGTGAGACTTGCTTTGGTTTAATTTAATACTCTCCTTTAGGTTGAGTTGGATTGGTTCCTAGGATATTAGGTTTTATGCATATAATTAGTATTAGCATAGCTAGTATCTTGCTGAGTAGGTTCTATAATATGTCCTTCTTGCTAGTAGGTAGTAGATTTGTCTTTCCTAGGTATTCTTCTTGTCTTGCTTTCTGTGCTCGTGTATGTTATTCATCATTAGTTTTCATTATTTATGCTATCATGATTGTATCTATTGTCAAGTTATTTGTGTTGTATTTGCCTAGTTTATATGCTATATGTACTTGCTTTATTTGTAGAGTTCAGACGGCCTATGCCGATTGACTATTTGATACTCATAATATACTTCCAGCCCTTGTAGATTGTAGTGAGAGTCCTAGCTATTGATTGACTTTTTCATGGAGCTGCTATGGATCTAGAAGATTAGTGTGAGCTCTTGGTGGCCAGAGCTTTTGATTTCCATCTACTTTTATTTAGGACAATCTTTATATTGTATTCAGAGATATCCTCTATTGATATTGTATTTACAAAAGCCTTGTGCTCTTGTTTTGTTTATTAGATACTTTATTACAGGTGGATTACATGTCTTGGGGTAGGTTCTTTATATTAATTCTATGATCTTCTAGTTCTTCTCCTTATTTGACAATTTTTTTACTTCTTATGATTGTCTTCCATGGGATACTTTGTTATTTATAGTTTTGAGTTATGAGGGTTATCTACTGACGGGTTATAGTTGGTACTATCATGGTTTGAGGGGTCTGGTCATGACACTTGATGATGTTAAAGATTATTGATTCTTCCATATGTTTTTCTTACAACAAAAACATCAGGAATCTTTTGAACATGAGCTTATTATATGTTCCACATCTAAAGAATAGTTGATCTTGTTTGCTAGAGCTTCTGATATACATTGTCCATTCATTCATCTCAAACAAATGGTGGGAGAATGAGAGAATGGCTAAGTTTAAACCTTTGATCAGAGTTGTCCCCATTTTTATTATTTGACAAATATGAATAAGAATGAGTATCATGTATCATGGGGGAAAGATGTTAAAGCATGCTATGATATGGAGATTAATATAAATTTGTTTCAATTGTTTTTTAAATTAAATTATGGGCTTATGTCCATTTTATTTATCAAATAAATAAATAAAGAGGAGTCCAATATACAAAATAATCTGAAAGCCCATCCAAAAAAATACTTCTACCCTTAGAATTAGGGGTTCCTAGAAAGTTCCGCATTTCTCCTTCCCATTTTGTCACTTCAGCTTCCCAATGCATCTATTCACCTTCGTCTTCGATGGTGGTCTGCAGTGGCCAAAGACCTTTTCTTTACTTGGTCTTCTCGTTGTCATCTGCCTGACATTCATGTATGTACTTCCCTCTCTTTTTGTCCTGTATTATGTTGTTGTTGCCCTTTTGCTAATTCATGGTGCTTGCTAGTGCTCCGTGTGATGCCCCACCATGGCCCCATAGATTCCATTTGAAACAAAGGCTATGCATCTCCCTCAAGGTTGACATGTAAGTAACCATCCACTTAATTATTTCCCCCCTAAGCATAGGTCTTTTTGCATGGTAATATTGAACCCTTTCTGTAGAAACTGGTGGTTCTTCTTTGGCTCCATTGAGGTGCTTGAAGGTCCTTGTTGTCCTTGATCTTGACTTCTTCTTTTTTATGAAATTTATCCCCGATTTTTGATCGGTGCACTGACCTAGGTTACACATCCTTTTGCTCACACAAGCACTATTTAGTAGATATATAGCTATGTAACATTGTAAATTATTTTTGTAATTAGATACGCCATGCTCAGTAATAGGCTCTTTGCCTTGCAGTATGTGCATCCTTGTGATTAACATGTAATGGGTTTGTATATTGATTTAGTCCTCACCCTGATGTATGGAATTTGTTGTTTATCCATTTTAACAATCTTCCTACTTTTGCTGGATAGTTGGCTGAACTGGTAGTATTGTTTCATTTCCTCTGCACCTATAGCTTTATTTACAATGTTATCTGTTAATTGATAAGCTTCTCTGAAGACGTGTGTTATCTGCACTGTTCTTTGTTGCATGATCTCTTGTATTTTTTCAATAACCTCTATTAGCTCCCATGGGCATCTACATTCACCCAGGATCACATCCCTCAATATTCTTGAGTCAGTTTGCATCCTAACCCTTTGATAGTTCTGGTCTCTACAATGACTCAAGGCTTGTAGAATGCCTCAAGTCCGTCTGTGCAGAGCTCTATGCTTTTAGCTTCAGCAAATAATAGATTCCCTTCCTGGTCTCTAAAACAGAAGGCATAGGCATATGTCCAAGGTTGCCTCTACTAGCTCCATCAATATTGCATACAATCCATCCCTCTTTTGGAGGCTTCCAATTCACTTTCAAGTAGCACAATTTAGGCTTGTACTTCCTCAAATTGTCTAGCATATCAGACCAATGACTAGAGATCCCTCTCATCCATGAGTACTTCTCTTTGACAATGAATTGGAGGGTCTTTTGTCCTTGGTGTACCGTCCTTTCAAAGGGATACTCTTTTCCATGTCTCCTAGCATTCCTCCTTTTCTACGGTTCCCATATAATGATGGCAGGAACTTTATATAGGCAATTTGGCTAGCTTTAGTTGACAATTCTAACTTCCACCATGTATGTATGAGGTTGTGTAGCTGCAAGACCTCCATGTTGATACCTGCACAGGAAGAGAAGTACCTCCATAGTTTTTAGCTATAGAGGTTGTTAGGAAATGATGTTCTATTGTTTCCTCTACCCCAGCCCTACAGCAGAAACATTTGGATACCACACTGATATACATTTTTTTAAAGATGTTATTGTAGGTATTCTTCTCTTAATCACCTTCTACAAGAAGAATGAAATCTTAGAAGGGACTCCCTTACTCCAAATTTTACTATTCCATTCTTGCTGAGCTTTCTTCCCCCCTAAGCAAGTGATATGCTGACTTTACTGAGAACTCCCTAGATTTAGCCCCTCTCCACAAAGTTTTGTCACATAAAGTCATTTTTTTGGCTTGATACCAGAGATAATAGAGTCAACAAGCTGTTCGGATGTATGCTCCAGCAGCTTCTCCCTATTCCAGGCTCCTCTGAAAACATCTCTTTAACCTTTATGTTTTCACCTCCTGCTACCCAATTTTCTGTGAAATATAAGGCGCCTAATTTGGTCCAATTATCAAACCAAAAATTGGAATTGCCTGATGTCACTTGCCACCATATCTCATGTTCAGCCTCCCCGCTGACCTTCACTATGCCTCTCTAGACTTGCAAGCCCTTCTACTAGACATAATTACTGGCTGGCATTTTTTGCAATATTTGTTTCACATAAATTTAGCCCAAAGGGAATTTGTTTTAGCCCTAAAAGTTACCATAGTTTAGACACTTGGGCCTTATTCATATTGTGGAGTGATCTAAAGGCCAAACCCCCTTCATCTTTAGGGTAGCACAAGTCCATCCATTTTACCTAGTGTTTGCCACTTATCCATCATGACCTCCCCAAAAGAATTTTTCTAGTAACTGATACACCTAATCTATGACCTTTTTTGGAGGGATAATTACTGACAAAAGGTATACAGAAATTGATTGCCGGAGATGTTTAACTAAATTTCCTTACCTCTAACTGATAACAACCTGTTGTGCCATAAGAAAATTCTTCTTGCAATCTTCCTCAATATCTCTTCATAATAATTGGCTCTTCCCCTCGCAAAGAAAACTGGGCAGCCCATATACGTAAAAGGGAAATTTCCCTATCTGATGACAATCAATCTTCTCAACCGTATTGCAATATTTAAGGGGGGTATTATCATGTAGCCAGAAGTGACTTTTGTTTTTATTGACCTTCTGCCCTGACACCAATTCATAGTCCCTTATTACCTTGATCATTTTAATCACTGAATTCCTGTCCCCTGAGCTAAACAAAATTGTCTTATCTACGTAGGCTCCATTTAGGGAGACCAAAGCCTTTATATTCACCATCCTCATTTAGGCTATTCAAACCCTTTAACGAAACTTCTGTCGCAATAATAAATAGGATAGGGGATAATGAGTCACCCTGCTTTATCCCTCTTGATGACTAGAAAAAGCCATAGAACTTTCCATTTACTAGCACTGAATACCAGTTGTTAGATAGCAATCTCCACACTATATTGATAACACATTCTGCAAACCCAAACTTCCTTACCACTTAATCAGGAAAATCCATGATACTCTATCATAGGTTTTCTCCATATCCAGCTTAACCACAATATTTACGTCCTTATTTCTCCTGTTTATGTCCCAAATTATCTGTTGAGCAAGCAACACATTCTCCGCAATGCTTCTTTCTTTCACAAAACCTGATTGATTTTGTGAAATAATATTAGGGAGAGCCCTTTTCAATCTTCCATGCAATGTCCTTGAAATGATCTAGAGCATAGACTTACGGGTCTCATATCTGAACGTATTCTCATTACTTCCTTCTTCCAGGTCAACACTAAATTTGTGTGAGTCAAAAACTTGGTAACTCATATCCACAAAAGAATGTTTCACAACATTTGTGATGTCATCACCTTCTATATCCCAACATACTTGAAAATGGGTCCCCGTGAATCCATCGGGGCCACTGGCACTATCCCTATTTAAACTGAAAACCACAACCCTGATCTCTTCCTTTTCAGGCATTACAATCATGTGTTCATTGTCTTCTGCTCTGATTAGTACTGGCAAGTGATTTCGCATAAAGTAATCAACATTATCATTATCCTCTTTAAACTGACTTTTGAAAAGATTCACTGCCTCTTCCCCAATTTCTACTTCTGTCTTCAGCAAGTCACACTAGTCGTTTTGGATTTCTGAAATATGAAGCTTTTCCTCCACCCGTTAACATAGGAGGGAAAAAATTATTTCTGTATCCATCTTTCAGCCACCTCATCCCCAACTTTCATTTCCAGAATTCCTACTCTATCTTCAAAAACTTTTTCAATTCCGCCTCTAACATTTTTAGTTCTGCTCTATTTGTAGGGCTAGGGTCCATCCTGAATAGCATTTCCGTCACTCTGATAATATCTTCAATCATGGAGATACGATGAAACACATTCTCAAATGCATCTCGTCTCCATGTAGTATGACCTTTCTTTACTTTCTTCATCTTTGCCTGAAGGTCTATGAACGAGCTTCCAACAAAGTCTACCTTCCAGCAATCCCTAAAAATGTCCTTAAATTTTTTATGCTTTACCCAAAAATTTAGGAATTTGAGAAGCTTTCTTAGAGATTCTTGATCAGTATAACATATCAAGTGCAGTAGAGCATGATCAGAACCTTGCCTAATAAGATGTGTCACCAAAGATGCGGGAAATAGATCTAAGAAACTTTGGTTCACCAGTATTCTATCTAACCTCTTGAAAATACAATCCTCATCCACATGTCCGTTCTAGCAAGTGTATTTACTCCTAGTGAATTTAACATCTTATAATCCACAAGAGTTAATGAAGAATCTAAAATCTGTGGCGTTTGCTTGTTCGAAATTCAATCCACCAAGATTCTCTTCCTTATTTAAGATTATATTAAAATCCGAATGATCCACGAGCAATTGCACACCTTTTGTAATCCTTGCAATTCTTCCCATAACTCCAATCTCTTAAGTGTGTTGCACCTTGAAAAGACCCCCGTTATCCAGAAAACACTATTGTTTGTTTTGAAGCTGATGGTTACATGTTGGATAACACCAGTCACCAAAATTACTTCCCATTCTTACCTCCAAAAAAACCAAATCTTTTTTGAATGATTGACTCCCGCATGACAGAAACCCAGCTGAACTCTATATTGATCAATGTGTGACGGATCCTGAAAAGGCTCCACTAATGCAATGAATGATTATTGATTGCATATATTTAGATCCATTAGTCTATCCATCAAATATTCTGTGTTGATAGAGCTAATATTCCAAAATAAAATTTTCTTAATCATTGTTCACTATATGAAGTTCTACCTCTACTGCATCTTGTCTTCACTTGAAGTGGAATAAAGGACCTACCCTTCTTTGCACTATTCTTCAAGCTAGATGTATGTCTGGGTGACAAATCTCCCGCTTGACTAATTTGATTAATCTTATATTCAATATCCTTATTCTTATCTTTGTGCATTCTTCTCAGAATAATTCTCCTTCTTCCTCTTCGATTAAATCTGCCCCCTTGTTCAATTGATCAATCGATGATCTTTCCACCTCAATATCATTATTCTTTTCATTGTTGTAGACCTTTTCCCCTTATGTTCCCCTTTCACTTTTGAATTCAACAATCCTCTTTGGGGTCTTCGTGTTCCCTCGTGCTGTTCCCACCTCCTTGTTGTTTGTTCCATCCACCTCCACTATTTTATCCTTGTTTGTGAACCCTTTGTCACTTTTTTCACTAGAAACTTGTTTAATAACCCTCTTGCCCTTGTTGCCACCCGATTTTGTCCTAGGTGTTCATTCTTGTGGCCACTGCATTTTCTCCTGATCATTGGTTGTTTCTCCCTTCTCCATTTCCTCATTCTAATTCTTTTCTTGCAATGCCAAATCTTTATTATGAAACATATTATCAGTGCATTGCTATTCCTTTTTCAATATAGGTTCACCCTTCTTCGTTCGCTGATCAGGTAAAGGATCATGTCCCTCTTTGACTTCTTTTGTCTGCCCCTCCTCTCCTTTTGGCATTGTCTCCCCCTTCGTTTATGCAACATCAGGCATGTTTTGCTTCTGTTCTCCTTGGGCTACCTTTTCCTTCTTGTTGAGGAATAAGTCTAGATGCAACACGTAACATTGTTCCTCGTCGTGACCTTGTATCCTGCAATTCTAGTAGTATTTAGGCATGTAGTCTTACTTGATGGTGATCCACCTTTCAATATCAGCTCCTCCGATTTCCTCACACCAATTTTAATTCACTTTGGGAATTCTTTTAGGAGATCCACTTCTACTTTGACCCTAGCACAGCTAGTCCTGGTCTATTTTAGTAGCCAAGTCTCCTTGTAATGGCTTCCCTACTATACTGGCAACTGAGAATATGGCACCCTCTCTAAAGAAATTTGGCGGCAATGAAGGGAAAGAAATCCAGGCGCAGTGGTTGTCTCTTCTTTCGCGTTGAACATTGAACCCCACTTAAATGTTCTCATAGGGAAAGAATTGGTTTTCATGGTGATATAAAGCACGGGTTTTGATAAAAGATGGACATAATCTTCCATTAATGATGCCATAATTAGGACGTGCCTATTACACAGCAAACCAGTCTTGCACTCCCCTTTCAATTTGCATTATTTTGTTATGATTTTCTGCATTCATGTATGTCAGGCCACCCATATGGAAATTTCCCAATTACAGTGTATTCCAAATTTTCCTTTACTATTATCTGATCAATTTCTGCCTAATCCCAAATTACTTGTGGCTCTCCATGCAAATACGTAATGAACTTCATAGAGATCGATTTCAGTTGTTTTTTGGATTGTTTCAGCATGTCCACATATGTTTAATTGGCAACGATGGTCCCCCATCAGATGTAGGAGGCCAATGGCCGAAACGGCTATGAATAGTTGTTGTAAGCAAACTTTTGGTTGTGGCGGCGGCGTAGGCTTTCAAAGAGTTTTACCTACTCAAATATAGGTAATCTATATCTATTTGCTTCCTATAGATACTCCTGGATTTACCAAGTACCGAACACTTGGACGTTGTTAGGAAAAGCTTTGGAAAGTTACTATCCTCTAATTGCACTCAGGTGGCTAAATGGGAATATCCTTATCTGAGCAAGCTAAGATGTAATTCAGATGGCTCTTTTGATCATAATATGGAGAAGATTTGTGTTGCATTTTGTGTTAGAATTCATCTTGGGGAATTAATATTTGTAGAAGCTAAAAGAGTGGAGGTAAGCTCTGAAAGGCAAAAGTGAGAGTTATGATGCTTGGAACTGAATATTGTATTAACAACAATATCCTTCATCTTACAATAAAAATTATTTCTTTAATTACAAAAGGTTAATGGATGGACAATGAAAAATACTTTGGGTTATTGCAGTTGAAGTCAGAGAAATTAAGAGAATGGTTATGGAGTTTTAAGTGGAGACTATGAACATTTTCAGAGTGGAGATTATGCACTTTTTTAATGTAGAGGTTATGTACATTTTCATAGAAGGGAATAACCTTGTAGATTTTTTCAATTAATGGTGTGTTTAATGATGCAAGTATAATCATCAAACAATATCACATAGTTCTAGAATTTTCACAAAAGGCTAGAGCTATACTTGAATTAAAGAAAATCAAGCGCCCAGCATCATACTGAAAGAGTGGCAAAAAGGGTCATACAACTTGAATATGATCTAATCAACAAACAATAGGCAAGAATACAGGAAGATCACCTGTAAAGGGCTATAGAGAAAAATAGTTGATACTTTTTTCAAAATTAATACAACAAACTTATTTTATCATCATATATATATCAGAGCTAAGAAAGGATTTTAATGGAAAAACTGTTCAATACCTTCTAAAATTGGGGGTTCTTTCAGTGACATCAATTTCGTTGGAGCTCAATCTACATAATTCAAAATGATATTAAATTAGACCTCATTTTAGCAATTTTATCTATGCTTTTTCAATCAAAAACCTTACTTTTTTGTGTTTGTTTTTCTTTAACAATATGGTTTTTTTCCAGATTTATCATAAAAACGAAAGACTATTCAAAATGGAGTAAAAGAAAGTTCCTAAAGAATATTTTTGGAATTGAATATTTAATAGGTTTACTCCATACGTATTCCGAGTCAGACCCTTCAGATTCCATCAGACCAGAGTACATCCTGCAAGGAAGAAGAGACAGGTGACGGTGCAGGCTAGAAGAAAGAAGAGCAAAGGGAAGACATTACCTTTGATAGCCATTTTCAAAAGATGCAACAAGCCAGATGTAGAGATAATTAGAAACCCAAAGTTGAAGGAAGTTGGAGGAACAAACTCAGGGAACATTTGATGCGGCGGACAGTGAGAAAGAAAGAGACAAGTAGAGTAAAAGTTAAGAAACCCTATTTCTTAGGGGTGTGTTTGAACGACATGTCCACATATGTTTAATTGGCAACGATGGTCCCCCATCAGATGTAGGAGGCCAATGGCCGAAACGGCTATGAAT
>JAPFFP010080355.1:0-22509 GCA_026153255.1 Solanum medicagineum | reverse complement strand
TAATCCTTGTTTCTCTCATTTTACATTTTTTTGTTTTTGTTTTCTTTCAAGGTATAAGTGTAGTGTATGCCCAAGATAATACAAATAAGATAATGCAGCTCTAAACCAGAATGAGAATGAGAATACAAATAATGACAACCCATCTCCTCTTGAGGACATTGCTCCATAGCCACAGGACTTCAATGCCGAAGCTTATCAGTGGAACCAATATGGGCTAAACCCTATGGCTATGGAGGTGACTGGAGCTATTGTGTTACCACTAGTACTGGCTGAGACAAAGTTCAAGCTTTCCAGTGGGTTGCTTCAGATGCTGCAGAACTTGGGCGATTCACGGGCCTACTGTCAGAGGATCCGCATAGCCATCTACACAACGTTGCATTTGTCTGCAAGAGTGTGATGGCAACATAAAATTTTTCTATAGTTGTTGTGGGACTTTGTGTCTTCTAATTATCTCTGATAGGCAATGCAGCGGTATGGCCATTCGAGCTCTCGCAAAGCTCGATCACAAGTTGGGCTGAGTTTCAAAAGGCCTTTTTGGAGAGGTACTTCTAAAGATCGAAGAAGCTCAAGTTGAAAGACCAGATCAACAACTTTGAGCAACTTCCTTGTGACTAAACCAATACTACATGGGAGCAGTTCACAAAGTGCTTGAAGAGTATCCTAGACTACAAAATTGTTGATGATGCCTTGATGGAGATCTTCTACCATGCCCTGGATGAGAATAGTCAAGCCTGTGCTGATACCATTATGGGAGGCATGTTCTTAGATCAACCATTTGCAAGGATCGCTGGATGGATGGAAAGGGCGCTTAAGACTAGTCATGCATGGGGGTAAAGAGATAGAGCATCTACTAAAAGTTTATGCGCTGTTAGTATTGGGTCGGAGCAAGCTAAAGTAAATAAAGAGATTATGTAGGAGCTTGCCTAAATCTATACAGGCATGGAGCTGATGATGAAGCTGAATCTCGAGCTAGTTAATGCAGTTGTTCATCAGCCTCCGTGAGCACCTATGTTTGATGATCCTTACTATGAGGAGAACACTTGTTTCACTGCTCATTAGATGGGAGAGGGGGGGTGTTCCAGACCAATGCCCAAGGGTCCAATCAAGACTATTGGATCCAAGGTCAAGGAGACCAAGGTTGGAATTATAATCAAGATGGAGTTTTCAAAGACAACCATGGAGGTCACTATGAAAGAAATTGGGGCCAAGACAGAGATGTAGATTGGGGCCGTAGAGATAGCTACAAAAATGGTCCTTGTGTTCCACCACACAACTGCAACACCGATGCTAGTAGTTCTAGAGTTGAGGAGATGTTTGACTGCCTAGAAAGCTGAGACACAAGATAAGACTTTGAGGGGGATAAAATATTACATCTCCAACATAAATCAGAAAATCGAGTTTTATTCTGTTGCTATCAAACAACTTGAGCAATAGTTTGGTCAAGTGTCGACTCAATTCAATCAGTGAAAGAGGTACACTACCTAACAACATAGTTCAGAACCCAAAGAATGAAGTATAGTGCATGGAGGTTACTACTTATGGTGGCAAGAGTACCATTGATCCTCCTATGCCAGTGGAGAAGAATGATGTTCGAGAGGAGACAACTAAAGTTAAGGATGCGGATACAGGAGATGATCGTGGCAAGTATGGGGTGATTGATGTTACAGAGGCACCACAGAAGTTGAAGCCCATTCCTAGTCCTCCTCCTCCCTTCCCTCAGAGAGTTTATAAAAAGAAGGAGGAGGTCAAGTTCAAGCATTTTCTCTCCCTGTTGAAACAACTTTCCATCAACATCCCACTCATCGAGGCGTTAGAGAAGATGCCAGGATATGCAAAGTTCATGAATGGCCTAGTTACAAAGAAGTACATGTGAGTCGGGAGCTCTCCTAAGAGCTTCAACATTGTAGTGCAATTGCTATAAGGTCCTTGATTCAAAAGTGAAAAGATCCCGACACTTTTACCATACACTACACCATTGGAGATGTAGAGTTCAAAAGGGCATTATATGATCTCGGAGCCATCATAAATATGATGCCCCTTTGTGGTCTTTAAGAAGCTAGGACTGGGAGTCCCTACACTGATGAGCATGCAGTTGTTGATGGCTGACCACACGGTGAAGACGCCTGTGGGGTTACTTTATGATATACTTGTTAAAGTTGAAAAATTCATATTCCCTGCAGACTTTGTGATCCTAGATTGCAAATAAATCACCTTGGGAAGGCCATTACTTGGCACTAGTCTGGCACTAGTGGATATGGAAGTTGGTCAATTCAGGTTTATATTGAACAATAAAGAAGTTGTCTTCAGTATCTGTTAGTCAATGAAGAGTCCAGATGATCTGAAGAAGGAAGTTTGGGAACTTGGTGAAGTCTGAGTGACCAAGTGTCCCAGTAGTGCCCTAATAATAAATCAGGTGCTACTTGTTAGGCAACCCAAGGTTTTTGGTATAACAGTTTTAGTTATTGCTTTGTTTTTAGTTTTTGGACTTGTAGGTAGTTTACTTTCTCGTATTTTGATTGTAATATTGGACATTGCGTTGGTTACACATAGGGTAACAATGTGTTCTGTGAAGAATATATAGGTATATGGCTGAGTCAGTCATCCTTGGTTGAAAAGGCATCAAGAAGTGCCTCTACGACTAGTTCTACGGGCCTTATAAAAATCTACGACTCGTACACCATCTCGTAGGCACTTCTAGTTAGCAAAACATTATGCACTTCAGTCCACGAGCAAACTTTACAACCCATAGACTAAACTATGGGTCATGAATGAGACTCATGGACCCCAGGTAAGTTTTCTGAGTTTTTGACTAAGTGTTAGGGTTTCTACGACCTACTCTATGAGTCGTATTTTAATCAATGACTCGTACACTGGTCAGTGAAATCCAGTCCTCAAAACTAGGTTTGGACCTTCTACAAAACCATGATTTATGAGCAGTAAAATACTCTACGGCCTATAATCGGGGTTTCGTAGAGTTTGGACCCATTAATTTTGACCGACCTGATCAAACTATAGATAATGGGGTCTAAATATTTTGACCCCATTTCTTGACCTAAATTACGAACCAGACCCGGCAACCACCTACCCCACTCTTTTTGACCACCGGTGAGGATCTGCACCTATTTTCCGGCCATTTTGCCCCACAAGCCTTAGGGTTTCATTGTCTCATCCCTCTTCAATTCTTATAATTTAATCACTCAACTTGGTATGTTTTCGGTCTTTAAAACACCTTTTATTTACCAATTTTTATTTAGGTTGAACTTAAATTGTCGTGTATGGTTAATTGAGACATAAACCTATGTGTGCCATTGCTATGACTGAAAATTGAAACGTGTGGCTGCCTGTGTATGAACATGTGTTTAGGAAAAAATTTGGTGTCGTTGCCTTGTCTCTGTACTTTGAATGATGTGTTTGATAACTATGTGATCACTCACCGTTTCAAATAAATTGATTATGTGTTTCAAAGATTTGGTATGTGATGGCATGTATTTATGATTTTGATGTTAATTCATTTAGACGGGGTTGGGAGGGTTGGGAAAGCATGCTTAATGATTTTCAATAGGGTATACATGCAAATTATCACGCAGAGGTGTTGGGTGTTTTGATATGAATTATGTAGAGTGTAGGCATAATGCTTCATGGTGATAGAATAAGTTAAAAAAGTCATATGGGGGTCGTATTGATGGACTTAGAGACTCAAGTAACTGAGTTTTCTAGTCTATGAGGGTCTTTTACAGTCCATGGAACTCTCCACGAGCCATAATGCCCCTATTATGATATTCCAGAAACCTAATGTTTCTGAGAACCCATCAGACGACACCTTCTACAAGTCATAAAATATTCTACAGCTCATAGACAAGTCTCATGGATCCCTATCTGCAAAAGATTCAGACACTTGACTCGTCGACCCTTCTACGAGTCATACCTGGTCTCGTAGATGCCATTATAGTAAATAGTTATTGAGGATAGTATTTTTACTAGAGCCTTCTACGAACCATAGTTTTCACTGTGGCCGTAGAGGAGCTTTCGTAGACCCCTTTGTAATCAAGTCAGATAAAGTTTTGCTTTTTGTTTCTTGATGTGCAGGGCTGAACATATTGTATAAATGTGTATGTTTCAGGTACAATGGCCACAAAGATGAGGCGTAAGGATATTCATGCTATATAGAAGAGTCTCAGAGATGACACATCAAGGGCGGAGGAGACCCTGTGATTAGTGGATCGATCAAGGAGCTAGACATCTGACCTGACCCAGATGATGATAGACCACTGACACGGGTTGCCACCCGACATAGGCAGACCCAGACCCAGGACATTGTTGTTTATACTCCCTAGTCTAATGAGGGAGCCAACAACAATTGCAGCTCCATCCAGATGACTCCATGAGAGGAGTCAGACTCAGAGTCAGGATCTAGAGATGAGTTGGAGACAGAGTCCTCTACCGCACCACCGTAGACATCACCATTACCTCTAGATGCTCTCACCAGTTGATGGTATGTGGCGGGTATGCAGGACATCTATACAAAGGGTATGTAGATTAATGAGTGGGGCAAACCATTTTGCACCATCTTTGAGGAACCCTACGTCAACTCCTCTGGCTTATCTCCTCTGGCTTAGACAGTGTTCCTGGTCTCTTGGATTCCATCCGAAGATGTGGGTTCCAATGGCAGACCAAACCTCTAGGGAGGTACTCCTCGACTATGGTAAGGGAGTTCTACACATCTTATACAGCCACCGTCATTAGCACTCTTCATGAGAGGAAAAATGCCCTCACTCAGCGCAAACTAAAGTAGACTAGATTGAGGGATCGCTAGGTGGACATCTCAAAGATCACCATCCACTACACGTTGTTCGGGCCTGAGTTCCTAGCCCTCAAATCCAGAACAAAGTTTGACTGCAGAGTAGCGCAGACCAGAGACTTGGGTTTGATGAGAGACTAGAGATGTAGAGCTGACTTTATGAGATGGGTGGCTGATTTGTTTGCTGAGCAGGGTTCGGAGCCTGGATGGGTAGCCACTAATTTAGAGCTTATTGTGAAGGCTTCTCTCAGTTTTCCAACCAAATTTTGGTAGGCCATTGTGAGTTCATGGATCCGGGCGATACTTGTAGATCACACTTTGATGCTAGAGCGAGAAGTTCTAGTTGCCAGCGTCTTGGCTGGCTATGAGATAGATTGGGCAAGTCTCATCATAGAGCATATTCACAAGGCAACCTTAAAGAGAACTACCTCCATGCCCTTTCCATGCTTGATCCAAAGACTCTGCCTAGGTTCGAGGTTGGAGAGTCTACACTAGCTGGACTCACTCACTAAATGAGGTCCAGCGTACTTTGGATGCTAGCCTAATTAAGGCTAAAGAGAACTAGGTGCACTCTGGCGAGCACTGCACCAGCTAGCTCCTATGATAGAGATGTTCTCTCCAGAGCCACCTCTTAAGGTTCTACCCACTGCCACCACTGCTGCTACCATAGAGAAGAGGCCCCCATAGACTGAGACAGATATGGAGTGGGGGCCCACTAGTACTACTCATGCACTACAGGCCACTCCGCCATAGACAACACCTGTAGGCATGGTTTACATGTCCACGATATCTATTCAGGCACAGGTGCAAGGATTGGCCCATACTGAGTCTTAATTTACTCAATTAGTTCAGCTAATCAAGCCCTGGGTCCGCTAGGTGATTACAGAGCCCAAGGGATGTATGCAACATACACAGTTGCTATTATTCAAAATCGATTTTCAGCCGTAGATGCCTGCATTGATGCCTTCAAGTTGAGGGACTAGTAGAGCCTGAGTACACCATGACCAACGGATATGATGGCCCTATAGATGGAGATTCAACAGCTTCGAGCTGAAATGACAGTAGCCTTAGCCGTACCGGTGGCATTCCTACAGACTAGGCCCCCAGTGCTAGTGGTGGACTTATTTGCTCCCGAGGAGCTTTCACAGCCTTCCTATGGGTAGAGGCCCAGCACTGATGATGAGCCAAATACAGAGTAGTCACATGCGAGGTTGATAGAGAAGGAGGAGCTAGATCTTGTCTAGAGGTAATCAAGACAAGACGAGGAGAGATGACAGGTTCGTGAGCTCGAGAGGGTGAGGGGTTCTAGCCCCTCTAGTTATGGTGCTTCTACTTAGAGATCACCAAGTAGGTTAAGGGTTGTCAGGCTCAGCCACACATTGGTGCTTAAGTGCCCAAGTATGTTTTTTTGACCTCGGTAATTTATTTTCTACTTTCTGTGTGCATTGAGGATAATGCACCTCTTTTTTTGATAGGGTGTGGATAGTTATACGCCTTAGTGAAGTCTGACTAGGCTTGGCCTATAACTAACCGAAATTTTGAATCCTAGCGGTTTTGTTGCCTGTTTTCTTTTTTCCCCAAGGATATTAGATTTATGTTGAACCGACACGTTTAGGATGTTTAGGTAGTATTGGTAGCACGTAGTACTGATCTGTGGCATAAATGTGTTTTTATACTTTTTGTTAAAAATGATACCTATAAAAATTTGGAGTAGTTAGTCTAGATAGCAACAATGTGTGTTTAATTGTATTGACAGTTCTTGTTCTAACAAGTGAGGATAAAATTGAGAGGAAAAGCATGATCTAAGAGTCTTTGTTGATAGTGTAATTAGTGCCTTGTGAGTGTGAGGTTAATTTGCTAATTTATGTATTGTGTTTCAATTTAGAACTTGCCCTGTTTAGACTTTAGGTTAGTTGGTTAAGAAAGGATCTTAGGGTGTTGTTCATAACAATCCACTTAGCCTAAATAACCAATCAAATGTGTAAAGTATCCTTTGATCCCAATGTTTGAGCCTGACATGTACCTTTTCTTTGTAAAACCCTAAGTGACCTAGCCTTATTAAATGTAAAATCCTGAAATTGACCTTGGTCCTTTCTTGAACATTGTGCATCTTGACTAACATAAAAAGTCTACCAAAAGTTGCCTTCGTTTTGAGGTTGGATAATGTGCACCTCAACTCAGGGCTAAAGCCTAAGTTAAGGGTGGCTGGTGTAAGGAAAAAATACAAAATGAGGGATAAAATTAGTGATACATGGAAAAGGAGAACAATTGTGTACTGGGTGCAGGTAAAATGAGTAATGCCTTAGTTATGAACTACAAAGAAAAATGAAGTCTAAATGCAAGACAAAAAGCTGAAAAAATGGAAATAAAGCACCCAAAAAAGCATGAAATAGGAAAAACGAAAAATGAAATGAAAAGTAATAGTGTTGGTAAGGGAAAAATGCATAAAAATGCAGTGTCAAGGAGGGCCTTTAGTCACTATGTTCCCAAAATATAATACCAAAACCCCTTCAGCTTACATTACAAGTTTGTAAAGACCTAAAGTGATCCTAGTCCAAGTAGTCAAAGGTCTTGGTCATGTGTATAAGGACAAGCCTATGGTATTGAGCATGATATATGAATGTCTTTTGTAAGAGTGAGTGATTTTGCATAGTCCCAAGGTTAAACCTGAAAACATAACTATAAGTGAGATATGAGACTTCTTTTTGTGAGGGCACTTACATTTAATTGTTAACATTAGACTCATTCAATGATTTGGCTTCTGATGGTCACCTCGCTTGTCATAGTGCCATTGTCACATAGATTGATCTGTGTTGGTTTGTTTGGTAGCTATCTGATTGTGTTTTGAAAAGTGGTGTGGGTATTTGTGGTTAAGTTTGATGAGATGTATGCCAGTAGATTGAGGTCTGTGTGTTACTGCGCTACTTATATAGATTGAGTCCGTAGCTTGAGGACAAACAACAATTTTAAGTTGAAGGTGTTGATGTGCTGTCAAAATACAACACTTTTGATGCTTAAACATGGAAATTGTGCGTTCTTAATGTGTTGTTAGTAGGTTTAATGTGTTTGTGTTTTTTTTTTTGCAGGATTTCAGGGTTGGCATTACTTTTGGGCAAAATGTGCAGAAGTTACTGAAGTTGAGGATCCAGGAGACCCTTTAGGAGACGTAGAGTATTCTATGAGCCATAAAGGGTGTTTTGTGTGCAATTCCAGTGAAGGGTGTATTTTTAAAGTTAAGTCTATGAACATACAAACGAGCCGTAGAAAACATTACGAGCCATAGACCTCTTATTGTACTCTGAGGACACAGAAGATGACGACTTTATGAAATTCCATCAGATGGAACCTCCTACAGGTCGTAGATACTTTTACAAGACGTAGAGTGGTGTCATAGAAGACAAGTCCAAAATTGAAGCAACAATTCATGAAAGCCTAACTACGAGCCATAAACTGTTATATGGGTCGTAGAGTACTTCGTAGAGCCTGCCGACCTAGTTGCCCTATTTGTTTTGGTTTTATATTTTAAGCACTATAAATAGATTTTTAGGTTATTTTTCTTTAGGGATTTAGGAAAGAACAAAGGGAGAACAGAGAAGTAACATTAGAGAGTTCGAGAAACACTTGTAAACTTTAATTTCATCTTCTAATTTCAATTTTGTGATTCTCATTGAAGAGTTGGATTTCATGTGCTTAATTCTATTATGTAAGTGATCAATTATGTTATTCAAATTCATAAGTCTTTCATTTACACTGATCATGAGTAGCTAAATCCACAACTAGGGTTGTGGGAACCACGAAAAACTAACAAGGTAAAATAGGATAATTCGTAATTCTTGAAAAGTGTGCATGAATGTATTAATTAATTATCTTTGTTTTGGTTGCTTTCTAATGGTTGCCAAAATTAGAACTTGCCTAGTTTTGCTGACTGGATTAATGTAGTAATGAATAGGAAAAGATATTAATTGACAGGATTCGAATGATGCTTCTCGTATAATCAATCGAACTGGGCCAATGGGAGGTTGTACAGGGACAATAGGTAAGGGTTAGTAATGTCACACTGTGGGAATGAACCAAATCATGTAGTAAAATTTGCCTCTCGCTAGGATAAAGGGTTTGGTGAACTTAACTTGTCGTTTGCATGCTACACATTGGAAAGAAATTCGATTATCTAGTAATACTGAGATAGGGGAATCATAGGGAACACAATACCCTAGTTTTTCTTCATATAAGTTTAACACTTATCTTAGCTTAGAATTACTTTTACTAGTTACTATAAACCCCCATTCCTTGGGGAGATAAGTTGGTTTAATAAACCCGAATTGTAATTGAATTCTTCTAAGTCTAGTATTCCTTGTGGGATTCGACCCTAACCTTAGTTACATTATATATCTTGACAACGACTGCTTTAGCCTCAGAAAGGAGGTGTAGTTTTGGAGACATCAAGTGCTATATGGGAGGCGGAGATGGATGAAACGATATCCCAATCTTTTCCAATCTACTCAAGCTTAAAGTATTAGTTTCCTTCTAATCTCAATGGTCCTAATTTTTCACTCTAATGTTTCATGACATGACATACATGCATGTGCATGAAAATGATTTAAAGGATGTTTTGGCATGAGTTTTATGATTTTATGACTTTTAAGAAATGAGTTATGCATTGTGTTCCCACGTTAACACGTTTTATGTTCAAGTCAAGTCTTTTAAGCTAGTCCGTTTCTCATTCGAGCACGAATGCTCCCAAGGGGGACATGATGTTAGGACCTGGAATTTGTGAGACTTAATTGATATTTAAATCAAGTTTCTGGAGGTATGCGACCTATGGGAAATGCTTGTGTGTGGATCTATGTGTCTTAAGAAGGGATTTGAGGCTTGGTGGCCCTCTAGGGAACCTGCCATGAGCTGTGGTCCTCACCATTGGCCGTGGAAGGGGCCCTTGGAAGGTGCCCTAGACTTTAAGCCAAGAAATTGGTTAAGGCAGTCACCATATGTCCCTTACATAGGTCGTGTAAGCCACCATGAGCCGCGGTGGAGTCGTGGAATAAGCACGAGCCGTGGTGAGGTGTTTTATGAAGACCTCATCCTGAAATGTGGTTCTATGTATAAAATTACCATCTCAAAACTTGAGTCACTTGCACGGATTCTTGCACGGACTGTATGCCTTTGTACGGACCCTATGCCTTATATTGGAGCAACCTTGTCTGAAATTTTGGCCAAGACCCTTACCACAGACTATTGCACGGTGTGTGGTCCTTAGCACGGATCGTGGATCCCTTCCACGGGACCCTTGGACTCTTTTTTAAGCTTGTTCTGTTAATGGCTTTTCATAATTTTGGTGATTTCTAAGGGTCATTTGTTACTTTCTAACCTATCCTAAACAACGTGAAAAGACATAATCCTATATTCTTATTCAAATTCACTCAATACACTTAGAATATTCAAACTCTCTGTTCTAAAGAACTCCTTTCTAGGGTGCCATGGGAGATTTAGATTGGAGCTCAAGAAAGGGTCTTCTTCACCAATGAATTTCTTCTTCATTCTTCTTAATTATCTAACGTATGTGTGATTGATTCATGATCCCTTTCAACCATGAAGACCCCAAATGCTTTTTACTCCTTTATTTATGAAATTAAGCTTACTTTGAATATGAGTCTTTTAAATTATTGTTTCTTTGACTCAATTAAGACATGTATATGTTTACTTGATGTTTTTAAAGTGATTTCAGCCCACATACATTGGATTGCACTGATATTATGAAGATTAGAATATGCATATCCCTTTTAAATAGTTATTTAGGCATGAGTAATCTTAAGTGTGATTTAAATGTGAATTTCTTCATGGATTTACTAGGATTTCATATTATATTTTTGATTTAAGTATGGACCTCTATTGTACATGCTATTCTCTCATCATTCATGGCATATGCATATATTAGAATTGATTTTTGTAAAGATTTTGTTGTGGGTTAAGACTCAATAAGGCAATGAATATGATGATTTTGATAAAAGTATGGTTATGACATGATACGTGATCACATAATGTCTATGATATAGCTCTTTGAGCAATTATGGATGTTTACACCAACATGTACAAGTGTGATGAATTATGACTATGCATGAAAGTATGATTTTAGCCCAAGTATGCATGAGTATGAAGTATGATTCACTTTTAAGGATAAGTATGCATTGTTATGATTTGAAAGGTCTCATTCTCATTTTAAAATTGCACGCACGTGCATGCGCGCGCGCGCACACACACACACATAAGTATGTATTCCCATGGGGGGATAACTTTGCATCGAATGGGATTGTAGGTGGGAGGGTTATCCCCAAGGGCCCTTATGCTTTCTCATTAATTATGTGCTAAACATAAGTTCATGTTTATGCCCCTTTTTGGATAATTACATTATGATGATGATTAATCCTTGCAGAAATGGTGTGTCCCGTAAGGTAAGGTTGCTTCTCCAGAATAGAAGGCCTGTAAGGAGAAATAGGGTCTACCTTTGGAAAGTAAATCCCCCTTTCTTCAATGTAGGGTGCACATCGAAATTCCAAGTAATAGCTCACTTGGTCTCTTTATGTTGGTTGAGGTCACATCCCCACTATGTTTAAAGTATTATGGCATCTCATGTATTATGTATTTCATGACATGCTGATATATTGTTCTTCTTTGTATATATACTTCTTTCAATATATATGTCCTTGTCATCTAAATTTGAATTTAGGTTTAATGAGTTCATATGTATTGCATTCCCGCATACTTAGTACATTCAAATGTACTAACGCATACTCTTTGCCTACAAGATCTAACCATGTACAAACCGGAGACTATTTGCATCCACCTCTTGACGGTTACATTGGAATGTGAAAGTTGCTTATGGTGAGCGCTATCATCCAAGGACAAGCTACCTTCTATCTGCCTATTATGCTATTCTCTTATGTCTTTACTTTGAGGGTAAGCCAGAGACATGTCATAGGCCTCGTCCTAATCTATGACTTAGAGGCGTTGTTGGACGTGTAAACTCCATGCATGGATTTGTGTTACGTTATGCTATTTGCTTGTGGAGATTATGATTTTGGCTATCTATTGATGTTGATGATATGATGACATGTTCTTGATGAGATGTGGAAATATGGAAAGTTCTAAGTCCTTTCTATCCCCATAGTATGAGTCATGCTTACCCGCCCCTTAGTTCTTACATGGAATGTGCTATGTGGATCATGCTAATCCCTATCTTATAACATCCCCATTGTGTGAGTCATACTTTCTCATCCCTTAGAATTATGGGTTTATTTCTTTAACACACACTTTCGAACTTATGATGTGTATGTAGATGCTATGAGGCTTGTTTGAGGACTCTCGGCTTCCCATTTGCTATGCCACTCCTAGGCCTTAGGAACGGGTCCTGATGTTATCAATAACTTACATAGAAATACTTAGTAAAACATCATAAGATATCATTGTGACCAATTAATAGCATAAAGTATCAAAAAATCATGATAAACATACATATGGACTTGAAGGAACTTGAAGAATAGGTGAAAGACATTATGTCGGACTTTTGGGGTGAAGCGACACCCACAAATAAAACTCAGATACCTTAATTAGTCTCTAAGAAGAAAAGCTTGAATCTCTTGGGAATAACTTGAAAACCCTACCCTTGCCTTGACCTTTCTGGAGAGAGTATTTGCCTAGGAACTTTTACGAATGAGAGAATTGGGGAATGGCTAAGGGTCTAGCGCATTAAGGTCTGGTTTAGGTCCTTTTGAATGGCAAACATGATGTAGTATAGGAATATGATTTGTAGAAATGACAAAACTGCCCTTCATTAGTACTGCAGAATGAATCAACGAAAACTCGAATACAGGCCGTGGTTTAAACCACGAACCATAGTCCTATCTGTCCTGTTGTCTTTTTACAAAATCCTGAAACTATTTTTCTAACCCAAACCATGAAACCCTTTTCTATGAGCCATCCTTTGACTTACGGACTATGGTTGGACTTGTAGAGTCCTTCCACACCTAGTTAATTTTCTAGCAAAGGGTAACTACAGGCTGTGTAATGATCTATAGACCATGCTATTGATTGTAGGTTACTTTCTAGCAAAATGAAAATTTCCGTCATGTCTGATACACCCATATACGACCCTATCTATGAGTCATCGCTTTTTTTACGAGCCGTCATTGGGTATGTAGGTTACCTAACAATTGAAAACTTTTTACCTTTCCCAAAGTTCATGTTTAAAGACCGACCTAAGGGTCATAACTGTTCCTGCGGGCCATAGATAAACCTCGTGAACTGACCCCAGGTCATTGCCTGACCAACGTTTTCTACACTTATAGACTCCTAAACTAGGGGTTGTCATAATATCTCCCCCTTGGGAACATTCATCCCCGAATATACCTAAAGGCAAGCTCAATGGAGTTAATTATTAGCTAATGACCTAGTATGCATGCAAAATGCAAGTTAAACATCATTTCATGAAATTTTAAGAATCCATATTTAAAACATGTCTCAAAACAGTCCAAAAACATAAGAATGAGTGTATACATCATGCAAAACTTAAAATGCAAGGAATTATAGGTTTTAGGGTAGAATTTCTTAATACCTTAGGCTTGAGTAGAGTGGAATAGTTACAGGTAACGTTTCATCATACTTTCTTCCGCTTCCCATGAAGCACCTTCAACTTGGTGGTTCCTCCAAAGCACCTTGACAGATGCATCTTCCTTGTTCCTTAGCTTTTTCATTTGTCGGTCTAAAATTTTAACCTATACCTGTTCATAACTCAAATCCTCTTTAATGTTCACATCATGCAAAAGAATTGTGGAGTTTGGATCACCTAGGAACTCTCTCAATATCCACACATGAAGAACTGGATGGATCAAATTCATCTTATTCGGTAGGTCCAACTCATATGCCACCTTTCCCACTCTTCTTACCACCTTGTAAGGCCCTACATATCTAGAGCTCAATTTCCTTATTTTTACAAACTTGGATCACACCTTTCATCAAAGACACCTTCAAATAGACTAATCACCAACTAGAAAGTCAAGATCCGTTCTTCCAAAATCAAAGTAGGAGTGTTGCTATATTTGATCCCTTTGCAACTTTTCACTTATTCTTCTAATTTTGTCCATAGCATTCACGGAGAAGTCCCATCCTATCAATGCAACCTTATCGACTTCAAACCACTCAATGATTGATCACACTATCTACCATACAACACCAACAATAGTGACATCCCATTTCTTACATGGAAGCTGTTGTTGTAACCAACCTCAATAAGTGGAAAACACTCATCCTAACTTCTCTTAAAATCCAACACACAAACTCTCAACATGTCTTTCAATGTGCGAATTGTACTTTCAGCTTGCTCGTCAGTTTTGGGATGACAAGCGGTACTCAACTTCACCTTAGTACCAAGCCATTTTTTGAAAGATCTCCAAAAATGAGAGATAAATTGAACACCACAATCCGATATGATGGATAATGGAATTCCATTCAACCTCATTAATTCTTGGATATATAAATGAGCATAATCTTCGGCACTAAAATTCTTTTTAACTGGTAGGAAGTGAGTCGACTTTTCATGCGATCTACTATTACCCATATGGAGTCAAAATGTTTCTTAGTCTATGGCAACCCTACTACAAAGTCCATGTTGATTTCCTCACACTTCCAAGTAAGAGTGTCAACCTCTTGGGATAGGCCACTCGACATTTAATGTTCCACCTTTACTTGTTGGCAATTGGCACATTCGGGCACAAATTGAGCGATGTCCTTCTTTCATTCCATTACCCCCAATGAATATCCCTTAAGTCCGTATATATCTTTGTAGTGCCGAGATGAATGGAATATGAAGAGTTTTGAGCCTATTGTAATATCAACTTCATTAACTCCCTATCATTTGGCACATATAACCTTCCTTGATATCGTAGTACACTATCTCCCCCTTGTGAGAAAACCTCTATATTTTTTTCCTTCACTAAGGCTTTCAACACAACTAAGGTGAGATCAAGGTCTTTCTTAGTCTTAACCTTCTCAGTCAAAGAAGATTCGGACCCATGAAGCACCATCGCACCACCACTTCCAGATTCATTTAACTTTATCCCCAATCTAGCTAACCTTTGGACATCTTTGGCTAACTACCTTTTTCCATCATATTCAATGTAAGACACACTACCCATGGAAACTTTACTAAGGGCAATGGCTACTATATTGGCCATTCCGAGGTGATACTTTACACTCATGTCATACTCTTTGAGTAACTCTAACCACCTTTTTTGTTTCAAATTGAGATCTTTTTGGGTGAACTCATGTTGCAGGCTCTTATCATCAGTGAAGACATTCACATGAACCCCATACAAGTGATGTCGCCAAACCTTCAAGGCAAACACTATCTCCGTATGCTCAAAATCGTGAGTTGGGTAATTCTTCTCATATACCTTCAATTGTCTTGAAGCATAAGGAATCACCCTACCATGTTGCATTAACACACTTCCCAACCCAATTTTAATGCATCATAATACAGGACAAACCCATCATTTCCTTCTGGCAATGTCAATATTGGGGCCAAAGTTTGTCGATCCTTCAAAGTTTGGAATTTTTTCTCACACTTATCCGCCACACAAACTTTTCTTTCTTTTGAGTCAACTTGGTGACTGGGGAAAAATAGTAGAAAAATCTTGCATAAACATTCTATAATATCTGGCTATGTCCAAGAAACTCCTTATGTCTGTAGGAGTCAATGGCCTTGGCCAATTTCTCACCGCTTTGGTCTTTTTGGGATCAACTTTAATACCATCACTTGATATTACATGCCCAAGGAAGGCAAACTCATCTAAGCAAAAACTCACACTTATCAAATTTACCATAAAGTTTTTGTTCCCTTAGAATTTGCAATACCACCTTCAAGTGTTCCATGTGCTCTTCCTCACTTTAAGAGTAAATTAGAATGTCATCAATGAACATCACCACGAACATGTCAAGGTAGGGCTTGTACACCCTATTCATAAGATCCATAAATATAGTCGGTGCATTGGTAGGACCAAATGACATTACCACATACTCAAAGTGACCATACCTAGTTCGAAATGCCATGTTAGAAATGTTACTTTCCCTCACCGTAGATTGGTGATATCCGAATCTCATGCCAACCTAGGAGAAGTGTGTAGCCCCTTGCAATTGATCAAACAAGTCATCTATCCTTGGGAGTGGGCACTTGTTCTTAATGGTGACTTTGTTGAGTTTTTGATAGTCACACACACGGAGTGACACATCTTTCTTCTTGATAAGCAACACTAGAGTACCCTATGGAGATTGACTAGGTCTAATGAAATCCTTCTCCAAACAAAAAAAGAAACCTTCAATTTCTCCTGTAGTATATTCAATTTTGCGGGAGAAATTCTATATGGAGGGATTGAGGTAGGTTGAGTGTCATGTAAGAGATCTATGCCAAAAGCTTATTCCTCTTTCGGGAGGAACACTCGGTAATTCATCCAGAAAGTAATTGGGAAACTTATTCACAATGGGGACAGATTCAAGAGAAGGAACTTTAGAAGTTATATCTTTGACTCTTACTAGATAATAATGTACCTTTTAGAGAACATTTTTCGGGCCTTTAAGAGAGAAATGAACTGACCCCTACATGAAGAGTTGCTACCTTCCCACTTAAGAATAGGCTCCTTTGGGAATTGAAACTTGAACCTACGACTTCTAATACCATTTGACGCATAAGAGACATGTAACCAATCCATCATGAGTATTACATCAATATGTACAATGGAAAGCTCAACTAGATTACAAGGAACCACTTTATGCAAAATAGAAATAGGACAATTACTATAGACTCTTCAAGTAACAATGGACTCTATGGGGTTACTTACCTTGTAGGGATTATGAAGACCTTCGGGACATGCATGAAATTTATTAGCATGAAATGGGGTCACAAATGATAAATTAGCTCCTAGATCTAATAAGGCATATGTATCAAAATTGAAAACTTTTAACATATTGATCATTATATTTGAGGCCTCTTCAACCTCATGGTGACTATTGAGAGCATAAAAATGGTCTGTCCTTTGGGTATTTGGACTTTCCCACCATGTCCTTGGGGCTTTGCATTGCTGATTCTATAATCGTTGGCTTGATGTCTAAGCTTCCCACATTTGAAGCAAGTATTTGACCCAGCTAGGCACTCTCTCTTGTGGAGTCTCCCACACTTGGGGCAACTTGGGCTTTGGGGCTTTGGAGAAACCACTTTGTCCTTAGTAGTCTAGGGAGCAGGAGTGTTGGTAGACCCTTATCCACCTTGCTTTTGGCCACCATCGACCTAAGCCCTTTTGGACTTCCTTGCTCTCTCCCTTAACTTCTCTTCGTTTATTTACTTTGCATAAGTCTTCAATCGGGAGATGTCCATCTTCTTCACTAGCATGGCCGTCTTATATTCTTTGAACACCAAGTTGAATATTCTAAAGATAAACATGCTCACATAGGCCCTTGGATCTGCAACCATAAATAGAGCATACTTGGAGAACTTAGTAAATTTGAAGGCATACTCCCTCACGCTCATGGACCCTTGCTGGAAGGTGATGAATTCTTGGACCTTTGCCTCCTTTAGTTCAATTTGAAAGAACCAATCCAAGAAGGCACACTTGAACTCTTCCCATCTAGTGGGATCTACTTCTTGGCCCTTTTCATTTGCCCATTGCTCGTACCATAATTTTTCTATCCTTTCAAGTTGGTAATACACTAACTCAGCTTTTTCGTTTGAAGGGATACTCACGACTACTACTAGCTGATAAGCTTCCGTAATAGACTCAATGGGGTCCTCTTCCATCTTAGAACCATGAAACTCTGAAGAGTTCATCCTCATGAAGTCTCTCACTCTAGTAGGCACTTGAGGAGGAACGAAGATCTCCTGATTATCTAGGTTGGCCAATGCTTAGGCCAATATGGTGAAGGCAGCTCGTAAATCCAAATGAGACACTATCATCTTATTGAAGCGGAGGGACTTGTTGTACAGGATTTCATCTTTGATGTGGAGATCTACTAGGTGGCATGATCTATAAACAATTAAAGAGGTCATTGTTAGTTATAGGAAAATCTTAGTCAACTTTAAAGGCACGACAAGAACAAGGAAAAAGAGAAGACATTCCTAAACCATCCCATAGACTCTCACTCAAGATAGTGAGACACTACTCGACTTTGTATATTTGGATGTCCAAGGAACATCTTAAAACCTCATGCTGTGATATCAAGTTTGTAATGACCCGACCTAGGGGCCTAGTCATCATACAACAAACGAGATACCCGAAGGCACTCCATCCAAGCCATCTTAAACATCTTAAGTATTCAGAGGCATAAAATTTAAAGAAAAGCAGAATTTAAAACGGGGAAGGGTCTATAGGCATTTATGACAAAAAGAAACATTAAAAAGCATTCATGAAAATATAATTTGTCCAAACATCATACCATGTAACTATGGATATATCGATTGGCCGATGAATGATCTCCATCAAATACAAAAAACTTTAACATTTAACAATATAGAAAGTAAAAGCCTCAAAAGGGCAAGATATACATTGTCTTAGAAGAAAAAAAATACAAGGTAGAATAGAAAATGGTAGAGACCCAAACTAAGGGCTCACCATAACAAAATTACTAGTCTTAAACGCCATCAAAACTAGCATGAACCAGTGGAAGAGTGCCTCTCCCTACATGGTTAAATCATGCAGGCAAAATATCCAATAGTAATTTTTGAACGTATTAAGTATGTGAGATGCAATGCAAACATGAAATTGTAATGCCATTATTCATAAGTAAAAAAAACACACACACACACACATACTCACTCACTCACACATACACATATAAGATGGTAAATGTACATAAACATGAGCTTGAACATGCACAAGGAATATCACTCAATATGAATAAAAATCAATGTATGAAAAGGAACACATGTGATGGAACCATATCATAGAATCTTAAACTTGTGGAAATGGACCTACTTACATATAAGACCACGTGAGCTACTACATGACCTCCAACATAACCCCCTATGTTGGCACAGGAAGACCACTTACAGGGTGGAACATCACTTCGTATGCATCTCTATATAACATAAATGGCCTATGAGTATCGCACTAGCGTAGCCTACAAGGGCTCCTATAGTGGCACATAGTTAATGAGACAAAAGGGTTACTACTAAGTTTCCCTTACCGAATCCCACCTTAATGTCATATTCGATGCTATGTCATTCCACAAAATCTTTAAAACATAAACTTAGTCAATTTAAGATACTTTAGAATCATAAGTAGAAAATCATAAAAGTAGCTCAAACTTAGGAACCACTAAGTGAGAATTGTCCTTTCATCTTGAAGACCCTCTTCCAACTTTTAAGGCAATTGTCAATATGCTAATATCTTTTACAAATCATAACTTTGAGAATTTTCTTTAGTGTCCTAATCTTTGTCGTAAAACATGCAAAACGTGACATGAAACAAGGTGGACTAAGCTTTTAAGTTGGAACAATCATAAATAAAAAAGCATATTCATGGGAAGTATGCTTATTCAAAACATGTAAAACAACCAACACTTCATTATTAACAATACTCATCATTGAGTTCATAATCAAAAACTTAAATACATGGAAAATGCTAAGTAAAACATTATAAGATATCATTGTGACCATTTAATAGCATAAAGTAATATAAAATCATCAGAAACATACATATGGACTTGAGAGAACTTAATGAAAAGGTAAAAGACATTTGTAGGACTTTGTGAGTGAAAGGAGACCCATATATCAAAGTCACATACCTCAATTAGTCTCCAAGAGGAAAAGCTTGAATCTTTTGGGAAGAACTTGAAAATTCTTGCCTTGCCTTGACCTTTATAAAGAGAGTACTTGTCTTAAGATATTTTAGGAATAAGAGAATGGGAGAATGAATAAGGGGTTTATGGTTTTAAGGTATGGTTTAGGCCCCTTTGAATCTAAAAAAAATAGTATAGAAATAAGATGTACGGAAATGACAAAGCTGTCCTTCATAAAAATGCTGGAATGAATCTACGACGAAAACCTAATTATGGTTCATGGTTTGAACCACAAACCGTAGTCCTATCCATCCTGCTGCCCTTTTTCATATTCCTGAAACTATGTTGCTGACCCAAACCATGAAATCCTTTTCTACGGGTCTTGTATTTACTTATGCACCGTGGTTGGACTCGTATAGTCCTTCCATACTTAGTTAATTTTCTCAATTTTTTGAACCCCATCTATGAAGGGTAACTACGGGACATATAATGGTCTACTTAGGTGTTGTTAATCTTAGGTCACTTTCCAACAAACTCCAAATTTTCTTCATATTTGACACTTCCATCTATGACCCTATCTACGAGCTGTCGCTCTTCCTATGGCTGTCATTAGGTATATAGGTCACCCCACACTTAGAAATATTTTCTTTTTCCTGAAGTTCATGTTTAAGGACGGACCTACAGGCTGTAACTCCTCCCACAGGCTGTAGATAGGCCTCGACCACTGACCTTAGGTCATTTTCTGACCAACATTTTCTGCACTTCTATTAGCCTTTGTATTCTTTTTAACAAGGTAAAATTGTGTAGGAACAGGGTCGCCTTCGATTTTTAGGTCACCCGTATCAAAAAATAATTTTTCGCATGAAGTTGTGCAAAACAGAATAGTGCGCGCAAGTCCGCATCACACACTTGTTCCCCTATAGTATAAAAGTGACCTAGAATCTTTTCTAAGCAAAGTAGGAGAAAAATTTAAAAGTTTGTGAAAATTTACACAATCAGGGAACCAAGGCGTGTCACGCCCTTGGTCTCTCTGTGTGAAACTTTTGTGAACTTTTTCTTTTATAAGTAAAGTCAGTGGGGATTTATCTCAACCATTTTAGACCTAAATCTCTCTCTAAACACTCTCAAATCCTCCAAAAATTCTCTCTAAACCACCATCAAGTTCCTCTAATTCCTTAAGGTTCAAGCCTCTTCCAGTGAAGACAAAACTTCCAAAGGGGTTTCTCAAGCTTCTTTAAGTCTTCCTTATTAAAGTTTCAAGGTTTAAAGGTATGTAGGGTTCTCCATCCATGGGTTATTCCACTTATGGAGTCCCAAAATCTAATTTATTAAATCTTTCATGTTTCAATGTTGATTTCTTATGAGTTTTTTAATTATCCTATTAAGCATGAGCTATGTCAAGATTCTTCATCCATTACATGTAATTGCATGAGTTAATTTCAAGGGATTTCTATTATGAAGTTATTTTTTTTATTATTAAAGCTATGAAAGTTATGATACCATGAGTTATTACGAAATTGATGATTTTATGAGATGAATTTCATGTTTCCATGTCTAGAGTTGAAAGATGATATGTATGATTGAGGTGGGTTATTTAAGAATGATTTAACTTGATGATTTTCTTTAAGTTTCATAAATTAAAGATGCATGCATAAGCCCTCCAAATTTTCATATCAAGTTATCCAATGATGAATGATTTCCAAATGTGAGGGTTCAATTACTAAAGTTTATCAAAGATATGATGTTTGAATCCCTCTTATGAATGTTAAAGATGGTGAAATGACAATTCTCACCAAAAGATAGATCATAATGTGATAAGGACTATTCTAACATGTTGGACCTTAAGTTATATGAGCTACTCTATATATATGATAATGATGCTATGCTTTGAAGCTTATGAATGAATATGATTGTGCACATATTTTCAAATGTATTCCTTCGGAATGAGTTAGCACTGATGGGGCATTGAGGTGAGATTCGGTAAGGGAATCCTAGTAGAAACCCTTTGTCTCATTAATGATGTGCCACAATAGGAGGCCTTGTAGGATAGGCTAGTGGATCTACCTAAGCCATATTATTCATTAAATATGTATATGCGAATGTTGATAGAGTTCTACTTGCAAAGTAGTCTCCCTATGACAATGTAGGGGGTTATGTTGGATTCTAAGTTGTAGCTCACTTGGTCTTATATGTCGATTATAGTGTCTCCCACATATGTATGATGATAGGTTATGTTTATCTTTCATGAATGATTTTATCAAGCATTCTCATGCATGCTATATGGAGCTTATTTCTATTGTACATGGTTGTGGATCTTGGTTATAAAGCTTATTATCTATTGTTGTAGTGCATCCATCATACTAGTACATTCAAAGTACCAACACATACTTTTTTCCTACATGATGTAACCATGCAGGGACCAGAGAACTTCCTTATCCACCTCCTCTTGGCTTGCTTGGTTCATAAAGATCACTTGTTGTGGTGAGTCATCCATTTTAGGGACAATATCAAATTTCTTATCTTGCTTGTGTTGAGACACTATTAAATTACTTTTCATTTTGAGGGTGAGCCCGAGATATCTCCTGGCCCCTGTCCTAGTCATGATTTAGAGGTGTTGTTGGATACTTCTGCTATGTACCTACTATGAAATGTTGAGATCCTATGGAGACTTATCCTTTAGGCCCTGTCCTTTTTATGTGTGTTGTTTAAGGTTGTGGATGATGATGGTGTGTGATGTAAGACTTCCCTATAGCTTGAGTCATACTTACCGTCCCCTTACTCTTACTTGTTATGTGATCATGAAAATTCGTTTCCCCTATCTATCCCAATAGCATGAGTCCAAAGCCCCAATTCTCTTAAACATATTTGTTAATTCTTGATTTATTCTGTAAACAAGG
>JAPFFP010080347.1:0-16540 GCA_026153255.1 Solanum medicagineum | reverse complement strand
CCAAGAAAATTTCCTGAACATTTTGCTAAGTCTTGAGGTCTCTACTACCAACTCTATGAGCCGTAGAATAATTTACGACTCATAGGCTGGTCCATGAAACCTAGTCCTGAAATCAAGGGCCTTCATGTTCTACGAAACCATGATTTACGAGTTGTAAAACACTCTACGGCACGTAATCGGGGTTTCCTGGAGTCCAGGCCCATTAACTTTTAGTTGACCTAGTCAATTTATAAACAGCGGGGTCAAATTATTTTGACCCTATTATTGACCTAAATTACCGAATTAACCCAATCAAACCCCTTCCTTCATGTTTTCGATCACCAATGGCCACCGCACACCAATTCTCTAACAAGATTTTGGCAGCCTAGGATTTTGAGCCTAGTCACCCCCTTCATCTTCTTCACTTTAATGACAAATCTTGATAAATTTTTGGCTAAATTAAGACCTCTAATTTGCCTTGTTTTGAATGATTGTGTTGAACATTATGTGAGGAATGGTGTCTAGAAATAAAATCCATGTTTGAATTTAATGTGTAGTTGAAATTAGGTAGTCCACGTTTGTATTATTGAGTAAGTCCAAAATTGGTGAAACGACCCCAAAAGTGCCCGAAAATGTGCCACGAAATGCCCAAAATTTTAAATTCCATGTATCTCAAAATTCGTCTGCGATATTGAAAATCAGACTTCATATTCTTGTTTAGAGGTCAAAATTGGGGGGGGGGGGAGAAGGGTCCAACCCCGATTTAAGAGCGAAAGATTAATATTATGATTTTCAAAGTGCAATTTCTAGAGAGGAATCTGCGTCGCTCTGTGTTAAAAAGTGCCTGTTTTTTTTTTGTTTGGTGCAAGACTTCTAAGTCTTGGTCCTAAGTGTTCTCAAACATGTTTTTACCTATACTTAGCCTTATTTCACACTCATATCATCCTGAACATTCTCTATTACTTACTCAAACACTTAGCCATATTTTCACTCCTAAATTCAAGTCTCAAACCCTCATCCGGAACTAAGGATTTCATTCAAGGTTCTTCTTCAAGCTTCAAGTCTCCATATCCAATCTTTACCAAGTTCTTCTCCAAGCTAAGGTATATGGGCTTCTTTCATGGGTTCCTTTCACCCATGATACCCAAGCCTCATTTTACTCAAATTGCATGATTTAAAGTTGATTTACGAATGGGTCTTGCTCATTATGAAATTCACTGCAGAATATGTTAAATCTAGGTGAAACTGTGACTGTTTTACTATGTTTTGATCTATAAATCTTTGATATATTGTAAGATTTAATGAGGGGTTTTGATATATGTTGCTTGAGGGTGTTGCAAGGTGTTGATTGATCATTTTACAATGGATCTTCTTGCATGATTTCATCTCTATATTTCATGTTTTTATACTAGCATTACACATCCTCTAAGTGTTTGATAAAATGTCCAGATGTGGTTTCTTGAGGAGTTGAAGGTCCAAAATATGAGATATGACATGATTGACTATATGATGATGAAATGAGCTTATGAATATGATTTACTCTATATAAACCATCACATTAGACCATTCCCGATCCGGGAGGACAAGAGCCCGGGTAACCGAGGTGGGGGTTTGTACTCATCAACCATGTGAGGGGTTTGTACTTCATCACCGTGGTGATAAGGTGTGACTATCATCAACCATGTGAGGGTTTGTACCACACCACCAAGATGATGGGGTGAAACAATCATCAACCAACCAAGGGGTTTGTACTTTGGAAATCTAGCTTGTTCTCTTCTACACATATGATATCCTATATGAGCATGAGCTAATTACGCATATTTTACTTATGCATTGATTATACATGCCATATTTTTATATTATGCCTATTGCCTATTGTTTCACATTATGCCTATCTTCTGTTGCATTGCATCCTACATACTTAGTACATTCAAACATACTAACTCCTACTCTTGCCTACATGATATCCCCATGCAGGAACCGTAGCCCAAGTTGATCATCCTCCTCCTGCTCCTCCACGTGGCTAGTTTGTTACTACTAAAGCTAGTTGGTGAGTCCTCCACTTCAGGGACCTTAGTCTATGCTTCCCTTATCATGTATTGAGACACTTTTCTTTATTTATATTTTAACTATGATGGTAAGCCCAGTTGCTTTGTCTTGGCCCCCGCTCTTATCTAAGTATTAAATGTGTTTGTTGGACATGTTATGTATCTATGATATGAGCTTTGACTCTTTGTCTCTTGATTATGATGTTATGCAAGCTTTCCCTTTAGCCCCTTTGCTTCTATTCTCATTCTTTATGCCTCTTATATGCTTCCACGACCAATGATGTATAATGGCAAGTTAAGAGGCTCGTTTAGGGTCCCTTCGGGTTCCTCATTCGCCGTGTCACATCTAGGCCCTAGGCTTGGGTCGTAACAAACTTGGTATCAGAGCACTAGGTTGATAGATCCTTGTAGTCTAACACATCGCGTCGATTAGAGTCCTATTCATGGTTGTGAAACACGCCATGACTATGAATAGAAGGCTATAAGACATCTTAGGTAATGTTTCCCTTCTTCATGTTCTAAGTCGTGCTATAGAGTTTTGGTGAGTTTTCCCCCTGTAATGATTGTACTTTGGATACTAAATCATGCCAAATACTCAAGGAAGAAGGGCCCAAACTCCCAAGGAGAAACCTACCAATGGTGAGCTTCGGGATACTCTCACTATGCCTGCCCAAGTTGTGGCCGACCAAGTAATTCAAGGAGCCCAAGCCTCTCATGCTACTACCGTAGGAGCTAGGGTAAGAGACTTCATGCGGATGAATCCTCCGGTGTTCTATCGGTCAAAGGTGGATGAAGATCCACAAGAGTTCGTTGATGAGGTCTACAAGATTTTGAATATCATGGGTGTTGGGCCGAATGAAAAGGTGGAGTTGGCGGCGTACCAACTCAAAGGAGTAGCCCAAATATGGTATGATTAATGGAAGGGTAAGAAGGGAATTGGTATTATGGTGCTTTGCGAGGAGTATAAATTGGCTTTCCTTATTTGGTTTTTCCCTCTTGAGCTTAGGGAAGCTAAGATGGTAGAGTTCATGAACTTGAAATAAGGTGCCCTGAGTGTGAGGGGGTATGCCCTCAAATTTAATCAACTTTCAAAGTATGCTCCTCATTTGGTGGCCGATCCTAGATCTAGGATGAATAAGTTCGTGATGGGGGTCTCTGACTCGGTAAGTGAAGAATACTGGTTCGCCATGCTAATTAGTGACATGGACTTGTCTCGGTTGATGACCTATGCCAAGCAAATGGAGGAAGAGAAATTGAGGAAGAGAAGGGGACATGAGGCCAAGAGGGCCTGATTTGAGGGTAAATTCCAAAAGGGTGCCAGATTTTGTCAAAGGCATAGGCCTTCTCATGCTACTAATAGGGAGTTTGCCAATGACTTCCCTAGGCCTCAAAGTGTTGGTGGGATGACCCCTATTGATGTTTGCCCTAAATGTGGAAGGAGCTATGGAGGCCTTTGTTTGAAAGGTGCTAATCTATGCTTTGAATGTGGGGAACTTGGTAACAAGAAGGTGGATTGTATAAGAAATTGTGGCAAAGGACGGGGTACGATGTGGTCCCATTGGGTAGAGGTGGTCCTCAAGGTGGTGCCCCAAGGCATAACTAGTTTTATGCACTACATGGGAGGGAAGGGGTTGGTGAGGTTCTTGATGTTGTAACCGGTATGTTGAAAATATTTGACTTTGATGTATATGCTTTGATTGATTCGGGTACCACTCTTTCCTTTGTTACCCCTTTTGTTGCTAAAAAGTTCCATGTTGACCCCGAGGTGTTGCATCGGTCATGTGAAGTGTCCACTCCTATTGGTGCCTATATTGTTACTAGGAAAGTGTATAGAAGTTGTCGTATTTGCATTTTGCATAAGTTATTGCCTTGTATTCTTCTTGAATTAGACATGGTTGATTTTGATATCATTCTTGGGATGGATTTGTTGCATGCCTACTATGCTTCTATTGATGGTAGAACCCGTAGGGTCAAGTTCCAATTTCCAAATGAACCCATCCTTGAGTGGGAAAGTCAAGATGTGGTGGTCAAGGGTAGATTCATCTTTTGCATAAAAGCCCGTAAGTTGATCTCTAAGGGGTGCTTATATCATCTTATAACGGTTAAAATGTGGAGTCCAAAGTCCCTTCTAAAGAGTCAGTTCCGGTTGTAAATGATTTTCTTGAATTCCCGAATGATCTTCCTGGTGTTTCTCCCAAAAGGGAAATAGATTTTGGTATAATCCTCCTCCCGGATACTCAACTTATCTCCATTCCCCCTTACCGTATGGCCCCGACGAAGTTGAAGGATTTAAAGGAACAATTGAAAGATTTTTTGGAGAAGAGATTTATTAGACATAGCCAATCACCTCAGGGTGCTTCGGTGTTGTTAATGAAAAAGAAGGATGGGTCCGTAAGAATGTGCATTGACTATGGACAACTCAATAGAGTCACCATCAAGAATAAGTATCCTCTTCTAAGGATTGATGACTTATTTGACCAATTGCAAGGGGCTAGCTTCTTCTCTAATATTGATCTTCAGTCCGGGTATCATCAAGTGAGGGTAAGGAAGTGTGATATTCCCAAGACAGCCTTTTGGACTAGATGTGGGCATTATGATTTTGTTGTGATATCATTTGGGTTGACTAATGCACCGGCCATCTTCATGGACCTAATGAATAGGATCTTCAAATCTTACCTTGATTCCTTTGTTGTAGTCTTCATTGATGATATTTTAATCTACTCACATAGTAGGGTGGAGCATATGGGGAATTTAAGGGTTGTGTTGCAAAGATTGATGGAGTAGAAATTGTATGCCAAATATGACAAGTGTCAATTTTGGTTGAAGGAGGTTGCATTCTTGGGCCATGTGATGTCGGGGGATGGTATAAAAGAGGATCCTAAGAAAATCAATGTGATTAGAAATTGGCCTAATTGACCCCGTTAGATATTAGGAGCTTCTTGGGCCTAGCAAGTTATTATAGAAGGTTTGTGAATGAGTTATCCTCCATTACTTCCCCTATGACAAAATTGACTCAAAATAAGGCTAAGTTTGTGTGGATCGATGAATGTGAGAAGAGCTTCCAAACATTAAAATAAAAGCTTGTGTCCGCTCCTATATTGTCACTACTGGATGGGCTTGAGGGATTTGTGGTGTATTGTGATACTTCCCGGGTTGGGTTGGGTTGTGTGTTGATGCAAAATGGTAAGGTCATAGCTTATGCTTCTAGACAATTCAAGGTACATGAAAGGAACTACCCTACCCATGATCTAGAGTTAGCCGTCATTGTGTTTGCATTGATGATATGACATCATTATTTGTATGGGGTGTATGTGGATGTGTTCACCGATCATAAGAGCCTCCAATATGTCTTCACTCAAAAGGATCTTAACTTGAGGCGAAGCAAATGGTTAGAACTTCTTAAATACTATGATATGAGTTTGCACTATCATCCAGGTAAGACAAATATGGGGGTGGATGCTTTGAGTAGGGTGTTTATGGGTAGCCTAACCCATGTTGATGGTGGTGGTAAGGAGATGGCTAGGGAGGTGCATCAATTGTCTAGATTAAGGGTCAAGTTGGAAGAGGTTGGTGATGATGGTGGTGTTGTTGTTGATGGGTCCAAGTCTTCATTGGTTGATGAGGTGATACCAAATCAAGATCTTAACTCCTCTTTGATCGAAACGAAGGACTTGGTGAAAGAGGGAAAAGTAGAGGTTTTCTCCCAAGGGGGAGATGGTGCCCTTAGGTACCAAGTTAGGTTGTGCGTGCCTTGTATTGATGGTTTGAGGGAGAAAATCCTTGAATGAGGCCCATAATTCTTCTTATTCTATCCACCTCGGTGCCACCAAAATGTATAGAGACTTGAGGGATGTGTATTGGTAGGGAGGCATGCAAAGGGACATTGCCAAATTTGTTTCCGATTGCTATAGTTGTCAACAAGTCAAGCCGAACATCAAAGGCCAGGTGGCCTAACCCAAGATATAGAGTTCCTACTTGGAAGTGGGAGGTGATTAATATGGATTTTGTGGTTGATTTTCCCAAGACTAGAAAAGGTTTTGATTCCATTTGGGTTTTAGTTGATAGGATGACGAAATCAGCTTATTTTCTACTGGTTAAGACTAAATATGGGGCTGAAGATTATACAAGATTATATATCCATGAGTTAGTGAGGTTACATGGGTTCCTTTGTCCATTATATCGGATCGTGGGTTCACAATTTACTTCACAATTTTGGAGGTCTTTCCAAAGGGGACTTGGTACAAAAGTTCACCTTAGTACGACCTTTCACTCCCAAACGGATGGCCAAGACGAAAGAACCATTCAAACACTTTAGTTTATGCTTAGGGATTATGTCTTGGAGCTTAAGGGTAGTTGGGATGACTATCTTCCTTTGATTGAGTTTGCCTATAACAATAGCTATCACTCTAGCATTGGTATGATTCCTTTTGAGGCTCTTTATGGAAGACGTTGTAGATCTCTGGTTGGTTAGCTTGAGGTTGGAGAGGTGGCTTTATTGGGACCGGATCTGGTTATGGAGGCTCTTGAAAAGGTTAGAATGATTAGGAAAAAGTTGAAAATAGCCTAAAGTCGTCAAAAATCTTATGCTGGTGTGAGGAGAAGAGACCTTGAATTCAAAGTGGGTGATTGAGTCTATTTGAAAGTTTTTCCAATGAAAGGTGTGGTCCATTTTGGTAAAAAGGGGAAGTTGAGTCCAAGATATGTTGGTCCTTATGAGGTCTTGAGGAGGGTTGGCAAGGTAGCTTATGAATTGAAGTTGCCTAGTGAAATGAATTTGGTTCATCCAGTGTTCTATGTCTCTATGTTGAGAAAATGTGTTGGTGATCCTAATGCTATTATGCCTCTTGATATTGTGGGTGTTGTTGAAGATAACTTGACTTATGAGGAGACTCTGGTTTAGATTTTGGATAGGCAAGTGAAGAGATTGAGGAACAAGGAGGTGGCATTTGTTAAGGTCCTTTGGAGGAACCAACCAATCAAAAGTGCTACTTGGGAGGCCAAAAAGGATATGCAAAAGCACTATTCTTATCTTTTCCACCTCACTCAAGACTAAGGTACCAATTATAAGTACCCTATATGATTTCAAGTCTTGTATTTCAGCCCCTATGTCATTCATATGCATTTATATTTAAGTTGACAAGTTTATGATGATTTTACACTTCTATTGAGATTTTGAAAATGGTGTTTTAAATGTAATGTTGCATTCTTATTGGGGTTGATTTTTTTTTTCATGATCATTCTTGCTTGTAAGTCTCTTCTACATTCAGGGACGAATGTTTCCAAGGGGTAGATATTTAAACAACCCCAAAAGTGCCCGAAAATGTGCCTCGAAACGCCTGAAATTTTAAATTCCATATATCTCAAAATCCATACGCATTATCGAAAATCTAATTTCATATTCTTGTTCAGGGGGTCAAAATTAGAAGGAAGAGAGTCTAACCCTGATTTAAGAGTGAAAGATTAGCAATTATAATTTTTCAAAGAGAAATTTCCAGAGAGGAATCCACGTCGCTGTGTTATAAAGTGTCTGTTCTTTTTTGTTCGGTCCAAGACTTCTAAGTCTTGGGCCTAAGTGTTCCCAAACATGTTTTAACCTATACTTAGCCTTATTTCACCCTCATATCATCCTAAACATTCTCCAATACTCACTCAAACAGTTATCCATATTTTCACTCCTAAATTCAAGTCTCCAACCCTCATCCGAAACTAAGGATTTCCTACAAGGTTCTTCTTCAAGTTTCAAGTCTCCATGTCCAATCTTCAGCAAGTTCATCTCCAAGCTAAGATATATGGGTTTCGTTCAGGGGTTCCTTTCACCAATGATACCCAAGACTCCTTTTATTCAAATTGCATGATTTAAAGTTGATTTACAAATGGGTTTTGCTCATTATGAAATTCACTGCATACTATGTTAAAGCTTGGTGAAACTATGATTGTTTTGCTATGTTTTGAGCTATAAATCTGTGATCTATTGTAAGATTTGAGGAGGATTTTTGGTGTATGTTCCTTAAGGGTGTTGCAAGGTGTTGATCGATCATTTTACAATGGATTTTCTTGCATGATTTCATCTGTATATTTCATGGTTTTATACTAGCATTACACATCCTCTAAGTGCTTGATAAAATGTCTGGATGTGGTTTCTTGAGGAGTTGAAGATCCAAAGCATGAGATATGACATGGTTGACTATATGATGACGAAAAGAGCTTATGTATATGATATGCTTTACATAAAGTGTTGCATCAGACCATGCTGGATCCGGGGGGACAAGAGCCCAAGTAACCAAGGTGGGGGTTTGTACTCATCAACCGAGGTAGGGGTTTGTACTCATCAACCATGTGAGGGGTTTGTACTTTACCACCATGGTTATAAGGTGTGATTATAATCAACCATTTGAGGGGTTTGTACTACACCACAGGATGATTGGGTGAAACCATCATCAACCAACCAAGGGGTTTGTACTTTCGAAATCTAGCTTGGTCTCTTCTACACAAATAATATCCTATATGAGCATGAGCTACTTAAGCATGTTTCATTTATACATTGATCATACATGCCATATTGTTATATTATGCCTATTGCCTATTGTTTTGCATTTTGACTATGACGCCTATATTTTGTTGCATTGCATCCTACATACGTAGTACATTCAAACGTACTAGCGTATACTCTTGCCTACATGATATCACCATGTAGGAACCAGAGCCCAAGTTGATCATCCTCCTCCTCCTCCACGTAGCCAGTTCGGTATTACTCAAGCTAGTTCGTTAGTCCTCCACTTCGGGGACCTTAGTTGATGTTTGTTTTATTATGTATTGAGACGCTCTTCTTTATTCCTCTTTTGACTATGAGGGTGAGCCCAATTGCTTCGTCATGGACCCCGCTCTTATCTAAGTATTAGAGGTGTTTGTTGGACATGTTATGTATCTATGGTATGAGCTTTGACTCCTCGTCTCTTGATTATGATGCTGTGCAAGCTTTCCCTTTAGCCCCTTTGCTCTTATTCTCATTCTTTATGCCATTTATATGCTTTAGAGACCAATGATTTGTAATGACAAGTTTGGAGGCTCATTTGTGGTCCTTTTCGGTTCCCATTCGCCGTGTCACGTCTAGGCCTTAGGCTTGGGTCGTGACAATTGGGCACTTTGGCCTTATGTGAATGTTTTGGGTAGTTGTTTATGCCTATTGAATCACTCACCATGTGTGATTAAATGATTGTATTTTTGAATTGGTGGGTGAAAACATAGGTGCGTAATCTTGTTGAAATTGAGCACAGGTGGTCGGAATTGTAGGATAAATCATGGTTAAGCACTTTCGATGAGGTGTACGGGGGTAATGGTTGTGATATGAAAATCATGTGGGTGCGTTTGTTTTTTCATCGGTGCTGGTAGTTTGTTTGTTGAAAAAGTCTCTTGGGCTCCTTATGATGGGCTTGGAAACTCAAGTGCCTAAGTTTTCTTGTCCACGAGAGGTTTTTACGTCCCGTGGAGCATTCCATGAGTCGTATTTGCCCTTTGTGTAATATCCAAAAACTTGATGTTTCTAAGTATCCATTTGACGAGACTTTCCACGAGCCATAGATCACTTCACGACTCGTAGATAGGTCTCGTAGATCCTTGTCTAGAATTAATTACTCCTTAGTAATCTCTACGATCTAGTGTATGACTCATAAATCACTTTTATAAGTCGTACCTGGTCTCATAGACCTTTCTAGGAGCAAAACTTGTCTTCATCACTGCTTTACGAAAGCTCTTTACTACTTATGGTATCCACTATGACCCGTAAATGTTCTTTCGTAAGACCCTTTTGTAACCTAATTTGGATGATTTTTGCATCCTAATTCTTAATTTGTGGGGCTAACCAGGGTGCGTACGTGTTTGTGTTTCAGGTACTATGGCCCCAGAAGCCAGATGTGAAGAGATTCGGGCCGTAAGAAAGAGGGTCAGAGATGAGCCCTCGGATGATGAGCAGGCCACTCAACTAAGTGGCTCACTAGTGGTGCTGGATGTTAGCCTGGATCCAAGGCAAATAGACCACAGACCAAAGCCGCTACTAGAGCTGGGCAGACTCAGGCTCTTGTTGCTCGCACTCCCCAGTCTGAGGAGGGAGGTAATGACGAGAGTGGTTTACCATAGATGACTCCATCCTGAGAGGAGTCTAGCTCTGAGGGAGGCTCTGACGAGGGATTAGAGACAAACTCCTCTGTCGCACCTCGATCATCACCATCTACACCATTACTAGCCGGTGGTGCATCAAGGGCATGTAGGATATATATAGAGAGGGAGTACAGCTAAAAGGGCGAGGTACGCTAGCCCATTCCATCTATGAGAAGCTAATGTGTTGCCAAAATACAATGAGTTTGATGCTCAAAACTTGGAATTTTGTGTGTTCTCAATGCGATGTTAGTTAGTTTTATGTGTTTTTGTATTTATATTTGCAGGATTATAGTTTGGCCTTTATTTTAGGGAAAATTGCAGAAGTTGCTGAGTTTTTGTAGTTATACGAGACCCTTTAGGGGCCATAAGGTGATTTCGTCAAAAATTCTAGTGAGAGGTTTTCTTCTGAAGTTCATTCTTGAACATGCAGACGAGTCATAGAGAGGTTTATAAGTCTTAAAAGATGGTTCATGCCATGAGGATCAGAGATTTGGACTTTTAGGAATTTCATATGACGAAACCCCTTTTATGGGTCATTAATCACATTACGAGTCGTTGAGGGGTGTCGTAGAGTAGAATCTAAATCTCCAACAGCTGATTATGGGAGACCCTGATAACAGGCTTTGGAATGCAATATGGCTTGTAAAGAGCTTTCATATGGTGTGTCGACCAGTTTTCCTATTTTATTTAGGAACTGAATTTTATTTATTATAAACATAGTACTCTCAATATTTTGAGAGAGAAAATTGTAAGATCATACTGGAGAGTCTTTGAGAACACTAGTGATTTAATTTTACCTTGAAACTTGTGATTCTTACTGAACTTGGATTGCTTGTTCTTAATTCTATTATGTAAGTGTTTAATTATGTCTTCTCAATTCATGATTCTTGCATCTACAAATAACATGATTAGCTAAATCCACAACTTGGTTGTGGGAATCATGAAGAACTAACAATATAAAATTGATTTATAATTCTTTGAAGGTATACATACATATATTAATTTAATCTCTTCCTTTTGCTTATTTCTAATGGTGGCCAACATTAGAACCCACCTAGTGTTACTGAGTGGACCAAGGTAGTAATAAATAGGAAAAAAGATTAATTAACAGGATTCGATTGATGTGTACTCGTCTAATAAACCAAACTGGTCCAAGGAAAGGTTGTACTAGGACTAATATGTAAGGGTTAGTAATGCACACTATGGAGATAAGTCAAGTCGCATAGTAAAATTCACCTCTGACCTTTGACCAAAGGGCTTGGTGAACATAACTTACTATCTTACACGCTATACACTAGAGAAGAATTAGGTTATTCGGTGATACTGATTTGGGGAATTATGGGGAACACAATACCCTAGTGTCTCTCCATTATTGACTTCTCTCTTGTGATAGTTTAGTTTTATTTCTCATTGATTATTGCAACCCCCCTCCCTTTGGGGGAGTAAGTTGGTTAGTCATTCGAATTGCAGATTGGTGAATTCCTTCGAGTCTATGTATTACCTGTGGGTTCGACCTAACCTTTGTTAGAATCTATTTCTTGACAGCGGCCGCTTTATCCTCTAAAAAAGAGGTATAACATGGGAAAAATCAAGATTTTGGTGCCATTGCCGGTGAATACAGCTAGACTTAGTGAATTCACTAGAAATTCGAGTGTTAATCCTCAGTTCCCTTATTTTACTTTTGTTTATTATTTTTGTTCTTTTTCAGGGTGTAAGTGTAGTGTATGCCCAACACTTGAAGTCAAGGCAATACCTTAACTCCATTTTACCCAGAGATCTAGAGGACGTTGAGGGGAATGGCTCAAGATAACACCAACAACAAGGCCAATGCACCTTTGAACATGAATAACAATGAGGATGCTGAGAATGAGAATCCACCTCCTTTGGACATCATTGCTCCACCGCCTCAGGATTTCAATGCCAATGCTTACCAGTGGAATCAGCATAGGCTGAATCCTATGGCTATGGATGTGATAGGAGCTATTGTTTTGCCATAACTACTGATAGACACATAGTTCACAGTCTCGAGTAGATTATTTCAGATGCTGCAGAACCGTGGGATATTTGCGAGCTTACTATCGGAGGATCCACATACCCACCTACACAATGTGGTATTCGTCTGCAATAGTGTAATGGGAACATAGAATCTTTCTATGGATGTTGTGGGACTTTGTGTTGTAACGACCCCAAAAACAATGCCCAAAACGTGCCTCAAAAATGTCCAAAATCATAATTTCCATATATCTCAAAATCCGTGTGTGATATCAAAAATCAACTTGATATTCTTGTTTAGGGGGTCAAATTGAGTGGAAAATGGGTCTATCCCTGATTTAAGAGAAAACGATTAGCAATTTTGATTTTCCAAGAATGCAAATTCCACTGAGGTTTGCGCAACTTTAGCGCGATGCGGGTAGGATGCGCAGATGAAGAAAATCTAATTTTGCAACAGGTCCGCAACACGGACCTATGTATTTTCTTCCCAGTTAATTTTTGGTGTGGTCCAAGACTTTTGGATCTTTGGCCTAAGTGTTCCCAAACGTGAAAATACCTATACTTAGCCATTTCTCACCCTCATTTCATTCTAAACATTCACCAAAACTTATTCAAACACTTAGCCAAATATTCTACTCCTAAATTCAAGCCTCAAACCTCATCCGGATCTAAGAATTTCCTCTCAAGCTTCAAGCCTCTATCACCAATCTTCATCAAGTTCATTTCCAAAGATATGGTATGTGGGTTTCTTTCATGGGTTCCTTTCACCCATGATGCCTAAGCCCTCTTTTACTAAATTGCATGATTTAAAGTAGATTAATTCATGGGTCTTATTCATTATGAAATTCACTGCACACATGTTGGGGTTTATGAAATTGTGACTGTTTTACTATGTTTTGAGCTATGAATGTAAGGTCTATTGTGAGATTTGATGAAGAATTTTAATGTATATTGTTTGAGGGTGTTACCAAGTATCTATTGATGGTTTTAGACTGATTTTTCTAGCATGATTTTACTGTTGAATTATATGGGCTTACACTAGCATTACACACCCTCTAAGTGTTTGATAAAATATCCGGTTATGGTTTCTTGGGGAATTGAAGGTCCATTGCATATCTTATAATTTGAATGGCTATATGATGAAGATATGATGATGAAATGGATATATGTATACGGTATTCTCTATATAGTGTTGGAATGTGACCATACCCTACTTGGGGGTTGCGCGTCGGGTAACCGTGTCAAGGGGTTCGTACTTTGATAACCATGTCGAGGGGTTTGTACCTTGATAACCATGTCGAGGGGTTTGTATCTCGGTCACCACGGGTTGTAGAGTGCTATGGTCCACGAACCATGTCGGGGGATTTGTACCTTGGCAACCATGTTAGGGGGTTTGTACCTCGGTCACCAAGGGTGGTAGAGTGTGACGATCTACCAACCAATTGATGGGGCTATTACTTCAATCACCAAGGGTGGTAGGGTGCGATGATTCCCCGTATGATAGTGGTCTCTTTTTACACATGCAATATGTTCTATATAAGCATGACTACAAACACCTTTCATGCATGCCATATTATTATATGTTAGTCATTACCTGTGCTTATGCATTTTGTTTATGTTAATTATCTCTAGTTGCATTGCATCCTATATATTTAGTAGATTCAAATGTACTAACGCATACTCTATGCCTACATGATGTCACCATGTAGGAACCGGAGCCTTGCTTGAGCATCACCATCCATGTGGTTAGTACGATTCCACTCAAGTTTGTTGGTGAGTCCTCCATTTCGGGGACGTTGCTTATTCTATCTTGTTATGTACTAAGACTAGTTTTCTTTCATGTAAATGTTGACTATGAGGGTGAGCTCGGTAGCTTGTCTTGGCCCCCGCTCTTATCTATGTAATAGAGGTGTTGTTAGGCGTGTTATTTATCTATGTTATGAGCCTTGACTCAGTTGTTCCTTGATTTTTATGATATGAAAGTTTACCCTTAGTGCTAATTCCCTTTGTTTATGCTTAGCTCTTATAGTCCTTCTTATTGCTTCCATGACCAAGTATGTGTAATGATATGCTATGAGGCTTGCTTGGGGTTCCTTCGGGCTCCCCATTCGCCGGTCATGTCTAGGTGCTAGGCTTGGGTCGTGACATGTGTCTTCCCATTGTCTGTTATGGGCAATGCAACATTATGACTATCTGAGCTCCCACAGAATTCGATCACCAGTTGGGAAGACTTGCAGAAGGCCTTTTTAAAGGTACTTCCCTAGATTGAAGAAGCTAAAGTTGAAGGACCAGATCAACAACTTTTAGCAAGTTCCTGACAATTCAATCAGTACTACTTGGGAGTAGTTCACAAAATGTCTGAGGGGCATCCCTGACCACAAGATAGTTAATGATGCCTTGGTGGAGATCTTCTACTTTGCCCTTGATGAGAAAAGTCAAGACTGTGCTCGCACTAACATAGGGGCCATGTTTTTGGAGCAACCTTTTGCAAGGATCGCAGAGTGAATGGAAATAGTGGTCAAGACTTATCGCGCATGGGGGCAGTGAGACAAAGCATCTACTAAGAGTTCATGTGTTGTTAGTGTGGGTCCAGAGTAAGCCAGAATTAATGAAGAAATCATGCAACAACTTGCTTAGATTTGCACAGGTATAGAGGTGATAATGAAGCAGAGCCAAGAGAGAGTGAATGTAGTGGTTTATCAACCTCCACATGCACCCATGTATGAGAAGCCATATTATGATAGGGACGCATGTTTTGTTGCTGATCAGACCGGGGGTTTCCCGACCAATGTCCAAGGGTCCAATCAAGACTATTATTGCCAAGTTCAAGAAAACCACGGTCAAAACTTTAATCGAGATGGAGTTTACAAGGACAATCGCAGAGGTTACTATGATAGGAACAGGGGTCCAGAGGGAGATGCAGATTAGGGTCACATAGAAGACTTCAGAAATGATTCATTTGACTCGATCAATGTATAAATAGAGGGGTCAAATTATTGGTACCCCATTCTTGACCTCAATTACCAAATTAACCTGACTGAACCCCTCTCTTCATGTTTTCGATCACCACCGGCCACCACACACCTAATATCCGACAAGATTCTGGCAGCTTAGGTTTTCGAGCTTAGTACCTACATCATCTTCTTCACTTTAATCTCAAATCTTGGTAAGTTTTTGGTTGAAGTAAGACCTCCAAATTTTCCTTGTTTTGAATGATTGAGTTGAAATTATGTGAGGAATGGTGTCTAGACATAAAATCCATTTTTGAATTTAATTAGTGTTAGTTGAAATTAGGTTGCCCATGTTTGAATTATTGAGTAAGCCTGGAATTCAACACTTCGGCCTTATGTGAATGTTTTGGGTAGTTTTTTGTGCCTATTGAATCACTCAGCATGTATGATTAAATGATCTATTGGTGAATTTGTGGATGATGACACAGGTGCGTAATCTTGTAAAAATCGAGCATAAGTGGTCGGAATTGTAGGATAAATCATGCTTTATCACTTTCGATAGGATGTATGTATGCAGGATACATCGGGGGTAATGGTTGTGGTATGAAAGTCATATAGGTGCATGTGTTTTTGCTTCGATGCTGCTCTTGGGGTCCTTGTGATGGGCTTAGTAGCTCAGGTTCCTGAGTTTTCTTATCTATGAGTGGCTTACAACCCGTGGAGCATTCCACGAGTCGTAATTGCCACTTGTGTAAGATTCCAGAAACTTGATGTCTCTAAGTATCTATTAGACGAGACCTTCCATGATCTATAGATCACCTTACGGCTCATAGATAAATCTCGTAGATCCCTGCCTGGAATTAATTACTCACTAGAAATCTCTATGATCCAGTTACGACTCGTACCTAGTCTCGTAGACCTTTCCAGTAGCAAAACTTGTCTGCATCACTACTTTACGAAAGCTTTTTATGGCTTGTAGTATCCACTACGGCCCACAAAGGTGCTTTTGTAAGATACTTCTGCAACCTAACTTGGATGAGTTTTGCATCCTAGTTCTTGATTTTTGGGGCTAACCAGGGTGTGTATGTGTTTGAGCTTCAGGTACTATGGCCCCAAAAGCCAGACGCAAAGACATCTGGCCCCTGAACGTAGGCTCAGAGATGAGCCTTCGGATGATAAGTAGGCCACTTAACTGAGTAGCTCACTAGAGGTGTTGGATGTCAGCCCAGATCCAGCGACAGATAGACCAAAGACCATAGTCGCTGCCAGCGTTGGGAAGACTCAAGCTCTTGTTGCTCGTACTCTCCAGTCTGAGGAGGGAAGTAGTGATGAGAGTGGTATACCACAAATGAATCCATCCAGAGTGGAGTCCAGCTCTAAGGGAGGCTCTGAGGAGGGATCAGAGACAGAGTCCTC
>JAPFFP010080336.1:0-22511 GCA_026153255.1 Solanum medicagineum | reverse complement strand
AAGGGATGGTAAAGTAGGACTCACGCTATGGGGATGTCATAGGGAAAGAGAGTAACATGAATTCACAGAGCATATAGCACACAAAGTCTAAGGGGCGGGTAAGTATGACTCACTTTATAGGGGCAATTCAGGACTTAGAATCTTCCTCATTTCCATATCAAAACATACATACTTATCATAATTCGCATAGTCAATATATAATATCTATATCCAATAGATAACCGTAATCATAAACTCCAAATACAACACAAACCACATAACCGTACAAGAGTCTTACAAAGTGTCCAACAAGTCCTCTAGTCATAAGATGGGATAGGGGACAAGATATGTCCCCATCTCACCCTCAAAGTAAAAATAATATAAGCAAAAGCAACATAAGGTAGAGGAATGGTGGCTTGTCCTTGGAAGATAGGACTCACCACAATAAGCAAAACTTGAGATCCAAGTTAAAGATGTACGGCGGATGATCCTAGTCCTCAGTCCCTACATGGTGAGATTATATAGGTAAAAATATGTGTTGGCATGTTTGAATGTACTAAGTATGCGAGATGCAATGCATGTAACTTACAAAAACCTGCATACAATGTTAGATGCCAACGACACATAATATAGAATGAGATATATATAGCAAGGGATGTAGTATTACAAGATGCAATGAAATTCATGATGCATGAAATGCAATTGATGCTCATATATAATGGGGATGTGACCTTAACCGAGATGGATAAGACCAAGTGAGCTATTTGAAACGACCCTAAAAAGTACCCGAAAATGTACCTCGGTAGTGTCCAGAATTGTAATTTCTATATATCTCAAAATTCCTGTGTGATATCGAAAACACGAATTCATATTCTTGTTCGAGGGGAAAAATTGAGTGGGAGATAGGTGTAACCCGAATTCTAGAGCAACCATATCAAAATCTGGAAATGCCAAGTTAGCAATTTCCGGTGAGTTAGCACGCCCCTGGCGCGTCGGTGTATTTGTCCAGTTTTATTAGTTCGGTCCAAGGCTTTTGGGACTTGGACTTAAGTATTGTCATACATAAAAATACATATACTTATCCATATTTCACTTTCATATCATACAAGACATTCCCCAATACTCTCTCAAACACATAGACAAATATTTCACACAATTCAAGTGTCCCAAACTCACTTCCGGATCTCAAGAAACTCATTCGAGCTTCAAGCACTGATTCAAATCTAAGTAAAGCTTATTTATGTCATTTAAGACTATCGTGGGTCCCCTACATCAAGCCATGTTCAAAGGAATTTCTGTTGGCTAAGTTTTGCACAAGTACTTGTAGGAGGGTCAACTTCAAAGGGGCACATCTCTTAGCTGACAAAGAACTGAATGGCCCACGACCTACTAAATCAAAGATCTTTGAATTAGATTTGAATGCACTTGGTTTGACCATATTTAGAGTTCGGATGAATAAGTTATACCCGCTTTGGTAGAACTTATATATGCTGGGGTACGTACGAATTTTTACCAAATTCCGCCTCATTAATGGCATTCTATAAATTTATCCATTTGTATTAGTATTTGGGAATTCCTATTCTATCTTAACACCTCCTAAAGACCTAACCCTATTCCTAAGGATCAAATTCACTTCTCCCAATTAGAATACACTCTCAAATTCTCTCAAGAACCTCCATCAAAACCCCAATACAAATTCAAGGAAACTCAAGAGCAAGCGTTGTATTCCAAGACCCACTTCTAAACATCAAGTCTTTCACAACTCAATTTCAAGAAATTCAAGGTCTAAGGGATGTGGGTTTCATTCATGGGTACCTTTCACCTATGAAGTCTAATCTTCCATTTCTATGAAAATTACATGTTCCCAAGTTATATTGCTTATGGATATTATCGTTAGAGATTTTAATCATATACTATATTGGGATTTTATGAAAGTTTGGTTGAAAATACATGATTACTCATTTTTAATTCTATACCATAGATGATTTACCTATTATGATTATGCATGTTTTAAGCTCTAGAACCATGATTTCTCTTGGGATTAGATGAGGGGTTTTAATGTATTTTGCAAGATAATATTACCAAGTATTGGTGGGATGTTTTACTCTTCTTGTATGATTTCACTCTTGAATTGCATGATTTTATACTAGCATGACAAACTAGCCAAGTGTTTGATGAAATATCCGGCTATGATTCTTGAGTTGTTTAAGACCTAATGCTTGGCACATGAGATATATGTCTTTATGATGAATAAAGTATGTTGTATATATGTTAATTTCATGATGAACTTCTATAGTGTTATAAGTTGAACAAGCCTAGCTCGGGGGGTTATTGGCTTGGGTAACCACATCGAGGGGTTGGTACCTTCGTTGCTTAGTACGGGGGTAGTAGGCCTATATAACCGTATCGAGGGGTTGGTACCTTGGGTTACTATTAAGGGGGGTAGTAGGAGCATATAACCATATTGAGAGGTTGTTACCTCATTAACCACATCGAGGGGTTTGTACCTTTGTTTCCTAATACAGGGTATAATAGGCCCGTATAACCATATTGAGAGATTGTTACCTCATTAAACATATCGAGGTATTTGTAACTTTATTGTCTATACTTATGGTCACTTGCTACACATGTATTATGTTCTCTGTAAGCATGATTTACTCTAAGCATCTTCCATGCATGTCATATTGCTATATGCTCAACTATTTCCTAACTATGCATTTTGATTATGTTGCCTATCTATTGTTGCATTGCATCCTACATACTTAGTACATTCAAAGGTACTAATGCATACTCTATACCTACATTATATTACCATGTAGAAATCAGAGCTCCTATTGATTCTCCCCCTCGTGAATAGACGAATTGTTTAAGTTAGCTTTTGGTGAGTCCTCAAGTCCGGGGACAATATCTATCTTCTTTCATGCTTATGTTTAGACTATATCTTGTATATTTGGATTACTTGATGTCATTAGTATGAGAGTGATCCTTGTTGCTTGTCTTGGCCCCCACTATGTTCTATGTTTAGAGGTATTGTTGGACAAATATGTAAGGATGCGATGAGCTTGACTCTCTCTTTGACTCTCTTGATGTTTTACGAAATGAAGGTCTTCTCTTAGTCCCTATGCCTTTATTTCTACTTGATTATTGTGTTTAATTGCTTTCGCAACCAAGGATGTGTAATGATATATTAAGAGGCTTGCTTGGGGTTCCTTCGGGTTCCCATGTGTCGTGTTACATCTAGGCCCTAGTTTGGGTTGTGACACTATTACTTTGAATCCTGATGAAATCCCCTCATCGGTAAAATGGGAAGTAACCACATTTTCTATGAAGCAACCTTCCTTACGAGAACTAATCCCATTTCGATAGAATTTACATACAAAGCATATCATGTAACATCATACTTCACCATAGGAGAAGTAATCCCATTTTGTATGAAGAAACCTTCCTTATGGGAAGTAATCCCATTTCAGATAGGATTCTCATAACCTATATTAGGCATATAGTTCTAGGAATGAGAGCGGACCCTCAATCCGTCAATGCTAAATCTTCATCCCACAAGAATACTTCTAATATGCATATACATGCTTTCAAAGAGGAGTAAGGCTTAGCAAATCATTTCAATGCATTCTTAGGCCTAAAAGCTAAACACCATTCATAATAGTTCATACTTAGGCTCAAATGCCAAATTATAGTTGATAGCCATAATCTCATGCATAGGAAGAGCTCATTCATACATACATAATGGTGCAAGCACCTATAATGCTCAAAGAGCCATAATCATTGACATATATGTGATCAAATTCTTTTTATAACCATAATCTTGTCAAAAGGATATCATAAAACATAGTTGGGTTTAACCCATTTCATAATTTCCACAAATTTCCCTAACCATGAGATGCATATATTATGAATGAGATAAAAGAGTGACATGGTTAATTTAGATTCAATCTAAAATCATCCATATAATATGAAATTCAACTAAAATCATACACAAATCCATATTTAAATGATAGAGTAAGTTACCCATGCATACATCAAGCTTAAAAAGGGACATGCATATTCATAACCTCATAAAGACAATATAATTCATCATATAATAGTTTAAATCAACTTAAAATCATCAAATAAGTACTATCCATATCTTGATTGAATTTATTAATCAAAACAATTGAAAAACTAACTTTAAATTAAGTGAAATTCAAAAAAAGTGCTAGAAAAGTTTTGGGTCTCCTTGGTTGAAAGGAACAAAAGATCAAACCCACATACATTAGCTAATAAAGGAATTCCACAAAGGAATTTGAAGAAGAATGAGCGCTCCCTTGATTCCCAAGTTAAAATCCCCACCAGAGTTCATGAGGGAGACTGAAGAGAATGTGATTTAAAAAGTAAGGGTTACTCTTGGATGATAGTTGGAATTAGTGTAGGAGAAGTTTAAGAATGTAAAGGGGGGTTTAAAGGTCTTAAAAAGCATTGAAGATGGACCAAAATATCAAAAATACCTCAATAAAATGCCCCTTTAAAATTATATCCGCAACTTGACATGGTTGGTTTTACGGGTCGTAAAGCTCGTCATGGTCCGTGAAGGCTTCCATCTAGCTCAGATAGACTCTATGAAAAATGGCATAACTTCTTGCTCCGAACTTGGAATGAGGTGAAACTAGATGTGTTGGAAAGATAATTCACAGAGCTTTAATTTGACAGGTCGCGGGTCACCTATTTCATTTTTTGATATGCATTATTCTCATTTAAAGTTGTCCCTTCTTTCAGTACTCGTGAAAAACTTAACTAATAGAATTGTTTTGAACTTGGCTTGATATAGGAGACCCATGATAGCCTTAACCAACATAAATAAGCTTGAATTGAAGGCTTGAAAGTGAACTTAGCTTGAGTTTCAAGATTCCATACTTAGAAATATTTGACAAATTCACTCCCATGGAAGTCCACACGGGTTGTCAGGCTGCCCCTATGTCACGACCCAAGCCTAGGGCCTAGATATGACATGGTGAATGGGGAACTCGAAGGAACCCCAAAAAGCCTTTTAACTTGTCATTACACATCCTTGGTCGCGGAAGCATACAAAGACATATAGATTAAGTTTAGGGGCAATAGGACTAAGGGGAAGACTAGATAAACATCATAATCAAGAGTCAAGAATCTAAGCTCACACATAAGTACATAACATGTCCAACAAGCATCTTGAATACATAGATAGAGCGGCGGCCAAGACAAGCTACTGGGATCACAGTCATAGTCAGTAGAACATAAAAAAGTTTCTGAATACAAGGATAATAGTATCTTAGGCCATGGTCCCCGAAATGGAGAACTCACCAACAAGCTTGGAAGAGCACCGTCTAGCCACGTAGAGGAGGAGGATGATCAACTTGGGCACCGGTTCCTTCATGGTGATATCATATAGGCAAGAGTTTGCGTTAGTACGTTTAAATGTACTAAGTATGTGGGATTCAATGCAACAAGAGATAAGAATCATGATCAACATGCATAACATTAGACCATAGACATAATATAGCAATGTGACATGTATGTTCAATGCATAAGTAAAACATGCTTAAGTAAATATACTCATATATATGTAGAGGAGACCAAACTATATTTCCAAGGGATAAACCCCTTGGAGTTGGTGATGATAGCGTCCATCACTCTAGTGTGTGAGGTACAAACCCCTCATCAAGGTTAGTGATGATAGAACCCATCACCCTAGTGTGTGAGGTACAAACCCCTCATCAAGGTTAGTGATAATAGCACCCATTGCCCTAGTGTGTGTGGTACGAACCCCTCATCAAGGTTAGTGATGATTGCACCCATCACCCTAGTGGTTGAGTCTTTGAGCCCTCAACTAGGCCCTCGAATGGGGAATGGTCTACCACAACACTTTATATAGTATTCATTGTGTACATAAGCTTATATCATTATCATATGGTCAAACAGATCATGCTTTAGACCTTCATTTCCTTGAGAAACCGTAACCGAACATTTTATCAAACACCTTGGGGGTATGTAATAAGGGTAAAAGACCATGCAATGTAGAGATGAAATCATGGAAGAAAATCTATAGTAAAACCATCAATCAACACCTTGCAATACCCCCAAGACATTCACATCAAAACCCCTCATGAAATCCAACATTATATCCAAGATTTAGAGCTCAAATTTTGCTAAATCAACCGTTCTTTCATGAACTGAAATTATTGTGCAGTAAATTTCTCAATATACAAGACCCACATGTAAAATCAACTTTAAATCGTGCAATATTAGTTAAAAGGAGACTTAGGCACCATGGGTGAAAGTACCTAATGGTTCAACACCACATACCATAGCTCTGGGGAAGTTCTTGATGAAGTTTGAAAATGGAGGCTTAAACCTTGAAGAGAATGCTTAGCTTTGGATGAGGGTTTTGGTTCTTGAATTTTGGAGTGCAAATATGGCTAAATGTTTTAGTGAATGTTGGGAAATGTTTTAGAGGATATGAGGGTGAAATTTGAGTAAGTATAGGTAAAAACATGTTTGGGAAAACTTAGGCCCAACACTTAGAAAAATCTGGACAGATTAGGAAAAACTACACAAAAAATACACGTCTCAACATTACGGGGAGGATGCGGACGCTCTCTGAAAATTGCACGAAGTGAAATTTCATAATTACATTCCTTTGCCTTAAATTCAAGATTACAACCTTGTCACTTTAGACCCCCTGAACAAGAATATGAAGTCGGATTTTCGAAATAACTAACAGATTTTTAGATATACGAAAAACAAGATTCCAGGCACTTCTGAGGCATGTTTTTAGGACTTTTAGGGGTCATTTCAATATCTCCCCCTTGGGAACATTCGTCTGTGAATGTAAAAGAGATGTACAAGACAAGAGTGATCATGAACAAATCAGCCCCAACAAGATTGTAAAATAACATGTAAAACACTATTTTCAAAATCTCAACATAAGTGTAAAATCATCATAAGTTTACCAACTTAAACATGAATGCATATGAATGACATAGGGGCTGAAATGTAAGACTTGAAGTCACACGTAGAACTTAGGATTACTACCTAATGCTTCAATGGAGTGGAAAAGGTAAGGATACCACTTTTTCATGTTCGCTTCGGCCTCCCAAGTAGCACTTTTGACTTATTGGTTCCTCGAAAGGACCTTAACGGATGTCACCTCTTTGTTCCTCAATCTCTTTACTTGCCTATCCATGATCTGAACTGGAACCTCCTCATAAGTAAAGTTATCTTCAAAAACACCCACAATGTCAATAGGCGCAATGACATTAGGATCACCAACACATTTTCTCAACATAGAGACATGGAATACCAGATGGACCAAATTCATTTCATTAGGCAACTTCAACTCATAAGCTACATTGCCCAAAGCTCTTAATCACCTCATAAGGACCAACATACCTTGGATGCAACTTTCTCCTTTTACTAAAACGGACTACACCTTTCATTGGAGATACCTTCAAATAAACCCAATCACGCACTTGGAATTCTAGGCCTCTTCTTCTCACATCAGCATAGGATTTTTGATGACTTTGAGCTTTCCTCAACCTCTCCCCAATCATATTAACATTCTCAAGAGCTTCCATAAGCAGATCTGGCCCCAATAAAGCCACCTCCCGAACCTCAAACCAACCCACCGGTGATCTACAATGTCTCGCATAAATAGCCTCAAAAGGAGCCATACAGATATTAGAGTGATAACTATTGTTGTAGGCAAACTCAATCAATGGAAGATAGTCATCTCAACTGCCTTTAAGCTCTAAGACACAAGCCCTAAGCATGTCATCAAGTGAGCTAATTTCGTCATCCTTTCAACCACAACCCATATGGAATGAAAGCCTTTTCTAGTCTTGGGCAACCCAAGCATGAAATCTATATTAATCACCTCCCACTTCCAAGTAGGAATCTCTATGTCCTGGGTTAGGCCACCCGGTCTTTGATGTTTGGCCTTGACTTGTTGACAACTATGGCAACCAGAAACAAGTTTGGCAATATCCCTTTTCATGCCTCCCCACTAATACACATCCCTTAACTTTCTATACATTTTGATGGAACCGTGGTGGATAGAATAAGAAGAGTTATGGGTTTTATCAAGAATTCTCTCCCTCAAACCATAAACACATGGGACACACAACCTACTTTGGTATCTAAGGTCTCCATCTCCCCTTTTGGAGAAAACATCTATCTTGCCCTCTTTCACCAAGGCCTTCAATTCAAGCAAGGAGGAATCTAGATCTTGTTTTGCTATCACCTCATCAACCAATGAAGATTTCGAACCATTAACAACAACCATACCACTTCCCATATCTTCTAACCTCACTTCCTATCTAACCAATATATGCACCTCCTTGTCCATCTCTCTATCACCACCATCCACATGAGCTACACCTCCCATAGACAGCCAACTCAAAGCATCCGCCAAAACATTTACCTTACCGGGATGGTAATGCACACTCATGTCATAGTCTTTAAGGAGTTGTAGCCACCTTCTTTGTCTTAAGTTGAGATCTTTTTGGGTGAAGACATATTGAAGGCTCTTATGATCGGCGAAGATATCAACATGCACTCCATATAATTAATGTCACCAAATCCTTAATGCAAACACCGCGGCGGCTAATTCAAGATCATGGGTAAGGTAGTTCTTTTCATGCACCTTGAGTTGCCTAGAAGCATAGGCTATGACCTTACCATTTTGCATTAGCACAAAACCCAAACCAACTCCTGATGGTGATCAACTTGGGCTTCAATCCCTACATGGTGATATCATGTAGCCAAGAGTATGAGTTAATGCGTTTGAATGTACTAATTATGTAGGATGCAATGCAACAAGAATTAGGGATCATAACTAAAATGAACAATAATAGGCAATAGGCATAATATAACAATATGGCATGCATGATCAATGCATAAAAACATGCTTAAGTAACTCATGCTTATACAGGATATCATATTTGAAGAAGAGACCAAGCTAGATTTCCAAAGTACAAACCCCTTGGTAGGTTAGTGATGATAGCACCCATCACCCTAGTATGTAACGTACAAACCCCTCGTCAAGGTTAGTGATGATAGCAGCATCACCGTAATGTGTGAGGCACAAACCCCTCATCAAGGTTAGAGATAATAGCACCTATCACCCTAGTGTGTGAGGTAAAAACCCCTCATCAAGGTTAGTGATGATAGAACCCATCACCATATAGTATGAGGTACAAACCCCTCATCAAGGTTAGTTATGATAACACCCATCACCCTAGTGGTTGAGAAGTTGACCCCTCAACTAGGTCAGCCAGATCGGGCATGGTCTGATGCAACACTTTATATATAATATATCATATACACAAGATCTTTTCATCATTATAACATCATTCATATTGTATCTCATGCTTTGGACCCTAAATTCCTCAAGAAACCATAGCAGGACATTCTATCAAATACTTAGATGGTGTGAAATAGTAGTATAAAACCATGCAATTTAGAGATGAAATCATGCAAGAAAATCCACTATAAGACCATCAATCAACACCTTGCAACACCCTCAAGTAATATACATCAAAACCCCTCCTCAAATCTTACATTAGATCAAAGATTTATAGCTCAAAACATAGCAAAACAACCATACTATCATGAACTCAATTCACTGTGCAATAGATTTCATAATAACCAAGACCCACATGTAAAATCAACTTTAAATCATGTAAATTGAGTAAAAGGATATTAGGGCACCATGGTTGGAAGAACCCAATAGCTAAAACCTTCATACCTTGACCTTGAAGAATTTCTTGAAGAAGACTTTAATGGAGACTTTAAGCTTGAAGGAATTCCTTAGATCCAGATAAGGGTTTTAGGACTTGAACCATGAGAGAAATATTAGTCTAAGTGTTTAAGTGAGTATTGGGGAATGTTTAGGATGATATAAGGGTGAATAAGGCAAAGTATAGGTGTTTTCTCATGTGGGAAGGCTTAGGCCCAAGACTTAAAAGTCTTGGACCGAAAAATAAAAACTGAACCAAAATAACAATGGGGCACATCGCGACCCAAACACAGATTTAATTATAGAATAAATCACTTGGAATTTTGAAATTGTGAGTCATTCGCTTTAAAATCGATTAGACCTTTCTCCCCCTAATTTTGATCCCTTAATCAAAAGTATGAAGTCAGATTTTTGATATCATGCACGGATTTTGAGATACACGGAATTTAAAATTTTGGGCATTCGAGGCACATTTTTAGGCACTTTTTTTTGAGGTGTTTCAGTGTAACTTTACCTGGCTCCATAACTTGTGGAGTTTCGGGCCAAGGCCACCACACGGTCCATGAGATGTTCCTCGAACCATGAGGGCTCCATGTATGTTGTGCCTTAGTTTAAAACTCCACGCTAAAGGGTTATACATCCTTCATAAGGATAAGGGTTACTTCATAGAGGCTCACACAGGTCGTGTGACATCGGATGAGCTGTGGAGCTCCTATGGGGTATCACCTTGGTCCAAAACATTTTATCAATCAACTTTCCATGCTCCATTGAGGTCGTACAAAGTCCGAGTCCTTATAATTTGACATGTCATTGCATTATTCAATTCTCATGGCATCCACTCTATCTCACATCATTCTTTCTCTGATATTACTGTATCTATTGCGTGTGAACTGTGAATACTCTGAAGCCATTTACGATGTTGAGAGTCTACTATATTATTTGGTTTTGAGTTTCAGTTGGATCTTTTGGGATATGATACTATGTGATATGTATGTGTTGTTGTATATTGTATTGTACTTGGACTTTTCTGAGTGCAAGTATGTGGTTCAGTAGTTTGTGGTTGGGTGGATCAGAACACTTTTGTTCTTCATTGCTTTACTTTGGGTTAGTTCCATTTGCTGAGTACCTTGTTATTTTTTATTCACCCTTGCTACAATTTTTCTAGGTTGTGAGCCCGATCAATCTTACTAGCCTTCTTTCTTATAGGATCAACCATTCAAATCACATGTGAGGTAACTTCTTGTATATTCAACAGGCCTTGATAGATTCTATTTTATGTTTTATTTATATTTAAGGACTAGACATTGAGACTTGTATTATATTTGAGTATTCTGTCATTAGATGTTTGTACTTGTGACACTAGTTCTGGGATGATTGTAGTTTTATTTTCCTATGCGTATTGTTATATTAGACTCCTTTATTTTTTGCTTTTGTTATTGTTTTGGATTTCTCGGTGTTGGCCTGACTCGCCTTGGTGATTTAGGTGAGTACCATCACACCTAGATTTTGGGTCATGACAAGTAAAGTTATGTTTCTTAGATTCATTGCATTGATATCTTACTCAGTTAAAGAGAAGAGAAAAGTTAAAGCTTGGCTAAGTCAAGAAGATTTAAAGAAATATTTTTAAGTAATAATAATCTTAAAGTGATAAGAATATAAATAATATTTGTGAAGTAGTATTAACAACCGATATGGGTAAAAGTAATAATAACTCGAACTCATAAATTGTGTAGCCGGTATAGGATAAGATCATACCAATATTGTATGACTCCTTCCATGCAGTTAAGATGGCTCAATGTAGATGGATCCAGAAGTTTAGCTTCGTCCCTTACCCTAGCAAGGTATTGGATGGCTCTGGCAATGTGGGAAAGAATTATATCATCATGATGCTAATAGTGATGGTTGTCAATTAGACAAACTCTCCAAGAAAAAGTACATATTATTTTCAGATACAGACTGAGTTGCATTTATTTATGCATTAGACTATGTTTTACTTTATTTTCATTGCTTATGTTACTGAGTTATTTTCTGCGTTAAGCTATGTTTTGAGTAGTATATCCTATGTTTTCTTATTTTGGCCATTTTACATATCATACATTCAACATGCTGACGACCTTCGGAGCTGCATCATTTTATGATGCAGATTCGGGTACCCATCGCAGCAAACATTCGGTAAGAAGGCTTCGTAATAGTAGTCGGTGATACCTCTTTGCTTTCAGAGGGCTTTGGTTAGCTAGTCTAGTTTATCTATTAGATAGTCAGGTAGCCATAGATCTCATTAAGACAGTTATCTTCAGTATACTAGAGGCTTCATTCAAAGAGTTAGTGAGTCAGTTCAAGATATTTATTCAGATATTTTAAGCATTATTACTATATGTATCAAGTGATATTTTAAGATTTGTATAAAGTATAATTGTGATTCTCTAAGTTTTGTTAAATATTTAAAAGTTCACCTTATGAATCTTCTGAATGCATGTTAAAGTCTTTGTTGAGTGATTCAGCCAAGCCAAAGGTTCATTTGCGGACCAACAATGGTTTTCTAGTGCCGGTAATGTCCAGGGTGTAGGCTCAAGGCATGATAAATATATTTTTTTAAATAAAATAAAATAAAATATGATGTAAATATGTAATGTAATTTAAATAAGGCTATTTTTATAAAAATAAAAAATATAGCGTTGTAATGCAAGCATGGTAAAAAGGCTGAATTGTAGGAGACTAGTGCAAGTTTAGCTTCTGGTGCATTCATGGATGAGCTATCTATGGCCCATGGTTGGGTTTATGGGTCATAAATAGGTCTTGTGAATGGGAAGGTACTTGGAAGGTTTTTTAGAGTTGGGGGTAAATGCACGAAGAGTATCTATGACCCATGAAAGAAACAATGGGCCATAGACGTATGCATATGGACTAAAGGGTCAAGTTTCAAGTTTCTGGAGTTGGAGGGAGTGTAACTATGATAGGACCATATATACGTCATGGGTTTGTTGAGGTGTCATAAATGGGTTTCGTGGTCTAGGTTTTGAGATGATAAATTCTCCAAGTGTTAGGTATACCTATAGGGGGTGTTTACTACTTGTAAATGTAACTACATATTGTAAAGGGGGGTTCGTCGACTAAGGGTTAGTTTCAAATTTTTAAAACTTTGAAGTGTAACAAGGATGAAGATCTACCTATGAGTCGTAGTTTGATATATGACCCATTCATCTAGATCATGGTTTCTCCCGACAGTTTAAATAAAGGGTATTTTCGACTTTTTCTCTCGTCCTAAGTCCAAAACTACATCATTTATGTCCTAAACCTACCCATTTCAGTACCAAATCCCTACCAATTCATTTTCATTCTACTCAAGCTCAAATTTTACTCAAGTTTTCCCAATGCTCTCATCTCTCAATGTTTTTTTTAAGGAAAGGGACTAGGGTTCAAGCTTAGACCTCCTGTATTGGAATTCCTTGAAGTTTTTGCACTCCAAGTATTTGAGTTTAGATTCATAGGTCCTTCCACCCATGGAGCCCAAAGATTTCTACCAGAATCTCCAAACTCCAAATGTGTACTACATGGGTTTTTACGATATAGATTTAAATGCATATATCATGAATCAAATGATCATTATTTACCTGTTTTGACGTGGAATTATATTCAATTGCATGAATTTTATGGTTGATGAAGTATTTCGTTAAAAAGATATCAAGGTTTCTGAAAAACTATGGTGAGTCACTTTAACTAACATTCCAATTAATGATTTTCATTGTATAAATGCATGATTTTGATGAATTGAATGTATAAATTGGAACACCCCTAATGTGCTTCGGAATTACCTATCATCGTAATTTTCATATAGCTCAAAATTCATGTATGATTTTGACAAACCGACTTCATATTCTCGATCAGGGGGCAAAATTGATTGGGAAATGGGTTTAACTCGGATTTTAGAAAGCCCATAGCGAAAAATAATTTTCGGTAACTTTATGATTTCTAGTGGCTGTCCGTGCCCAGGACGCGACATGCCTGGGGTGTGCCACTATACATTTTTCACTCCTCGTCGTGCCAGGGGCGCAGGCAAGTGTATCATTTTCCTTGGTTTTCTTATTTCGTCCAAAGGCATTAGCGTCATATCCCGATGCAAAATAAACGTGAAATCTCTAATATTAGCCATTTTTCCACTCTATAGCTCAAAAACGCTCTCTAAAACCGCTCTAACACTTTGTCAATTCTCTCATCCAAATCTAAGGATTACAAGCTCAATTTTGGAACTCGAGGACTCATTTCAAGCTCTAAGTCTACTTCAAGTTCATTTTAAACAATTCAAGGTTTCAAGTATGTGGGTCTTCATCCATGGGTCTTTTCACCCATGGGACCCAATTTTCTTTTTCTATGAAATTGCATGGTTTCAAGTTGTATTGCCTATGGGTATCTCTTATTATGAAATATGAATATAAACCATGTTTGGGTTTTACCAAGTATTGATGGATTATGCATGAATGCTTATTTCAAGCTTATTCAATGAATTGACTTTGTCTATTGAGACTATACATGTTTTCTACTATGAAACTATGAACTATTATGAGCTTTTTTAATGGATTTCAAGATACACTACATGAGGGTCTTATTACCATGTTTGTTATTTGATTTGCATTAAGTTATCTCATCTTATTTAACTCTTAAATTGCATGATTTTAAACAAGTATCACAAACCCACCAAGTGTTTGATAAAACGACATGTCTAGAATTCCTAAGTTATTGATTATCTATTATATGATTTACAAGTCAAGTAACTTTATGATGATTAAGGGATTTCAAGCATGTAATGAATTCATAAAGAGTATCTATGATGTTGCAAGGATCAAGTTTAGCCCTATTTCAGGATTCTACCTCTTGCGAGCCATTCATGTTAAGGGAAGGGTTCATGTATGATTACGATCTACTCTCAGGTTCAAGTTACGCTCACTAGTAGATGTCAAACATGTGATAGAGCTACTCATGTCATGTTATCATGTCTCTTACAAGTATTCATGCTATTGTCAAAGTTATGACTATTTCAAGTATTCCGTGGGACTAGACTTAGCACCGATTGAGGTTTAAGATGGGGGCTCGACTCAAGGGATATTTATATAAAGTTTTTATTCTCTAAACTATGTGCCACCATAAGATTATATGTATTCTCTCTTATGGCTTTCTAGTGGATCCATCTAGTTATACCACACTTATCGAGGGGGTGACATGTCTCGATCACCTTGTCGAGGGGGTCATATGGCTCGAATTTTTCATTGTATGGTTTACCATGGCAAGTAGACCGCACCTTGTTGAGGGAGTAACATGCCTCGATCAACTTGCCGAGGGGGTGACATGCCTCGATTACCTTACCAATGGGGTGTTATGCCTTGGGTTCCAAGTTGTAGATCGCTTAGTCTATGACGGTTAAGATCTCTTCCCACATATGTTTTATACACTATGCAAGGTGAATGTTTTACAAGCATTGATCATACATGTCATATTGAGCTTATTGTTATTGCCTATATGTATGTTTTTTGAATATGATAACTTATATCTTTGTTGCGTTGCATCCTGAATACATAGTACATTCAAATGTACTAACGTATACTCTATGCCTACATCATATTACCATGTAGGAACCAAAGCTCCTTTTGAGATCCTCCTCTACGTGGCTAGTTTGATTCTTGGAGTAAACTTAAGTGTGTCCTTAATTCCGAGGATAATATATACTTATCCATGTTATGTTGAGACTTCTTTTTATGTTGAATACTTATTATTATGAGGGTGAGCCCGGGAAGTGTCTTGGCCCCCACTACATTCTAAAGTAGAGGTGTTGTTGGATACTATGTGTTATATGTTATGAGCTTGACTCTTTTATGCTTTTGTGATTAAAAGACTCCCCTTAGTCCCGTTTCCCTTTTTAATTATCACTTCTTGATATTTGTATTGCTTCCGCGATCAAGGATGTGTGAATGATATGCTAAGAGGCTTGTTTGGGTTGCATTTGGGCTTCACATTCGGCTTGTCACATCTAGGCCCTAGTCTTGGGTCGTAGAAAGCTTGGTATCAGAGCTCTAGGTTGTTAATATTCCTTGAAAATCCAACACACTGCATTGATTAGAGTCTTATTCATGGTTGTGAAGTGCGCCACAACTATGGATAGGAGGCAATGAGGCATTTTTATGAATGTTTCACTTCTTCATGATCTATGTCGTACAGTAGAGCTTAGTCTCCTAATGCTTATTACTGATCCCTAACCATTAGGTTTTACAATATGCCTCAAGCTATTCAAAATATAGGAAGGTAACTCTCTCTCACTTGAGGTTCAACTTCCCAACGGCTACATATCAAATACGGAGTTTTCTAATGCTCTATGCGTATTGGCTAAGGTTATAACCGCTCAACTCAATCAACACATGGATACCGCCGAGACTTCAAAGGACAAGAGAAGGGAGAGGAAAACTAAGAGGGCATGAGTTGATGGTGCCTCATCTTCTACTATACTACCGGTGCCCAAGTACAAAAAAGAAAGGATCCATTTCGTCATTTCTCAAGAGTGTGGCAAGAAGCATCATGGGAATTATTTGACGGGCACCAAGGGTTGTTTCAAGTGTGACGGTATTGGGCATAAGCTGAGAGATTGCTTGGTGGATTTAAAGGAAGGGAGGAGAAGGGCTAAATTTGAAAGTAGGCTTCCATATGCTAAGTCCAGTGGTAATGATGGAGCAACCAATCCTAGGTGCCCAAAATGTGGGAGAACTCATAGTGGCTCATGTCGGAGGAACATGGGTGCATACTTTTGGTGTGGCAAGATGGGCCACAATATTTTTGGTTGTCCGTATTTTCAAAGGAAGGGAAAGGGTGTTGGTGTCCAAGCTTCTTCTACGTGCAACAACTGTTGAAGATGTAAGCCATACCCCTCTAAGTGTTACTAGACTTGGCAAGGTGCTTCATCTATATGTTAAAGGTTTTTGATTATGATGTATATGCTTTGATAGATCCGGGTGCCACTATTTCTTTCATTACTCCCTTTGTTGGCAAAAAGCTTTATGTGAGTCCCAAATTGTTGTGTGAACCTTATAAAGTCTCCACCGCCATTGGTGAGTCCTTGTTGCTAAAATTTTCTATAAAAATTATCCGTGTTCATATTACATAAGGTCTTGCCTTGTAATTTTATTGAATTAGATATGGTGGACTTTGATATTATGCTTGGGATGGATTGCTTACATGCATATCATGCTTCTATTGATTGTAGAACCCCTAAGGTTAAATTTCAATTCCCTAATAAGCCCGTCCTTGAATGGGAGAGTCGTAATGTTGTGGTCAATGGTAGATTTATTTCTTGTCTTAAAGCCCAAAAGTTGATTTCTACGATTTTGCATTTATCATCTTATGAGGGTTAGGGATGTTGAGTCCAAAGTCCTTCCTATTGAGTCGGTTCCAATGGTCAATAGGTTTTTGATGTCTTTGCCAATGAGCTTTCCAATGTTCCTCCTGAAAGGAAAATAGACATTGGTATATCCTCCTTATCGATACATGGCCAATTTCTATTCCCCTTTACCATATGGCCCCGGTGGAATTGAAGGACTTGAAGGACCAATTGAGAAATTAGTTGGAGAAGGGTTTTATAAGGCCTAGCAAGTCACCTTGGGGTGCACCAGTGCTGTTTGTGAAGAAAAAGGATGATTCCCTTAGAATGTGCATTGATTACCGGCAGCTTAATAGGGTTACCATAAAGAACAAGTAACCTCTACCAAGGATTGATGACCTTTTTCATCAACTACAAGGAGCTACTCACTTTTCTAAGATTGATCTCCGGTCCAGATACCACCAAGTGATAGGGAGGGAGTGTGATACTACCAAGACGGCTTTTACGACTAAGTATGGGCACCTTGAAGAGCTAATGTCTTTTGGGTTGACTAATGCATAAACTATATTTGTGGATCTCATGAATAGGGTCTTCAAACCCTACCTTGATATGTTTGTGGTGGTTCTTATTGATGATATGTTGATTTATTCTCAGAGTGAGGAAAAACACGTGAATCACTTTAGAGTGGTGTTGCAAATCTTGAGGGAAGAGAGTTCGTTTGTTAAATATGAAAAGTGTAAATTTTGGTTGAAAGAGTTTGCTTTTCTAGGGCATGTGGTGTCTAGTGATGGCATTAAGGTGGATTCTAATAAGAAGGAGGTGATAAGAACTTGGCCTAAACCCTTGACTCTGTCAGATATCAGGAGTTTCTTGGGTTGGCGGGTTACTACCGGAGGTTGTGTTCCTAATGTTGATGACTTGAGAGAGTTCATTTTGAAGGAGGGCCATAATTCATCTTATTCTACCCACCCCAGTTCCATAAAGTTTTATTGAGACTTGAGGGAGGTATATTTGTGGGGTGGTATGAAGAGGTGTATTGCCAAGTTGTATATACATGAGTTGGTCAGATTGCATGAGGTGCCCTTGTCTATCATTTCGGATTGTGGTGCTCAATTCACTTCTCATATTTGTAGGTCCTTGCAAAGAGGTCTTGGTACCAAGAGCATGGCTTTTCATCCTAAAATGGATGGCCAAGCCGAAAGGATTATCCAAACTCTTGAGGATATGCTTAGGGCTTGTGTTTTGGATTTTAAAGGTAGTTGGGATGAACATCTTCTACTTATTGAGTTCACTTACAACAATAGCTATCGCTCAAGCATTGGCGTGGCTCCCTTTGATGATTTATATGGTAGGCATTGTAGATCCCCGATTGGGTCATTTGATATGGGGAGAGATGGAATTTCTAGGTCTTGATTTGGTTATGGAAGCCTTGGACAAGGTGAGGTTGATAAGTGAGAGACTGAAAACAACCCAAAGTAGACAAAAGTCCTACTCTAATGTGAGAAGAAGAGATCTTAAGTTTAAGGTTGGTAATTGGATTTACTTAAAAGTCTCACCCATGAAGGGTGTGGCCCGGTTTGGCAAGAAAGGGAAATAGAGCCCAAAGTTTTTGGGTCCTTATAGTGTTTTGAGAATAGTTGGTAAGGTTGTATATGAGTTGGAGTTGCCTATAGAGATGAATATGGTTCATCTGGTCTTTCATGTGTCCATGTTGAGGAAGTGTGTGGGTGATCCAACTTTTATAGTTCCCATTGAGGTTGTGGGTATTGTGTAGGATAATTTAACCTATGAAGAGGTCCCAGTAGAGATTTTGGACAAACAAGTAAAGATGTTGAGAAACAAAGATGTAGCTTCCGTCAAGGTCCTTTGGACGAATCAACAAGTTGAAAGTGGCACATAGGAAGCCGAGGCGGACATGAAAAAGAGATATCCATATCTCTTCCACTCTACTCAAGCCGAAGGTAATAACTTATGTCCCCTATGTGATTTCAAGTCTTAAGTTTCAGCGCTCATGTCATTTTTTGCATGCATTCATGTTTATTGCAACAAGTTTATGGTGATTTTTCACATTCATGTTGAGATTATTTTTCAAATGATGTTTAAATGCATTTGCTGCATTCTTGTCGGGCTGTAATCACCATAATAACTTCTCTTACACATATTTCATTGACATTCAGGGATGAATGTTCCAAGGGGGAGATATTGAAACACCCCTCATGTGCTTCAGAATGCCAAATAATCGTAATTTTTATATATCTCAACATCTGTTCATGCTTTCAAAAATCCAACTACATATTCTTTATTGGGGGGCAAAATTGAGTGGCAAATGGGTACAACCCAGATTTTAGAAGATTCGTAGGAAATATAATTTTTGCTAATTTTACGATTTCTAGTTGTTGTCCGCACCCAAGGCGTGATGTGCCTGGGGGGCACCACTGTGCATTTTTCGCTCCGCATATGGTCCATGCGCGATCCGGACTAGTGTAACATTTTCCTTTCTTTTCTTATTTCTCGCAAGGGCATTGGGGTCATAGGCTCATGCCCGCTTAAACATGAAATCTCCCATACTTAGTTATTTTTCAACTCTATAGCTCAAAATTCCTCGCTAAAACCTCTTTAAGACTATCAATTCTCTCATTCAATTCTAAGGATTTCAAGCTTAATTTTGGAACTCAAGGACTCATTTCAATCTCTAAGTCTACTTCAAGTTCATTTCAGAGAATTTAAGGTTTAAGATGTGTGGCTCTTCATCGATGGGTCCTTTCACCCATGGAGCCCAACCTTCTTTTTCTATGAAACTTGCATTGTTTCAAGTTGCATTACCTATGGGTATCTCTTATTATGAAATACGAACATAAATCATGTTGGGGCTTTACCAAGAATTTATTAATTATGCATGAACGTCTATTTAAAAGCTTATTCTATGAATTAACTTTGTGTATTGAGAATATGCATGTTTTGAACGATGAAACTATGAACTATTATGAGCTTTTGTGATGGATTTCAAGTCGCTCTACATGAGGGTCTTATTACCATGTTGGTGGGTGGATTTATGTTGAGTTTTCTCATTTGTTGCACTTTTGAATTGCATGATTTTGAACAAGTATCATGAACCCACCATGTGTTTGATAAAATGACATTACAAGAATTCTCAACTTATTGATGATCTAATAATGATTTATAAGTCAAGTGACTTTATGATGATTAAGGGCTTTCATGAATGTATTGAATTCTTTAAAAGTATTTATGATGTTGCAAGTATCAAGTTTAGCCCTATTTTAAGATTTTACCTTTTGTGAGCCATTCATGTTAAGGCAAGGGTTCATGTATGATTATGATCTACTCTCATGTTCAAGTTAGGCTCACTAGTAGAGGTCAAGCATATGATAGAGCTACTCATGTCATGTTATCATGTCTTTTACATGTATTCATGTTATTATTAAAGTTATGACTATTTCAAGTATTATATGGGATAGACTTAGCACCGATTGAGGCATAAGATGGGACTCGACTCAAGGGTTCCTTATATAAAGTCTTTAGTCTCTAAACTATGTACCACCATAGGATTATACATATTCTCTCTTATGTGATTCTAGTGGATCCATCTAGTTATACCACACCTTGTCAAGGGGTGACATGCCTTGATCACCTTGTCTAGGGAGTGACATGTCTCAGATTATTCATTGTATGGTTTACCATGGCAAGTAGAGTAAACCTTGTTGACGGGGTGACATGCTTCGGTCACCTTGTCAAGTGGTGACATGACTTGATCACCTTACCAAGGGGGTGTTATTCCTTCGATTCCAAGTAGTAGCTCGCTTGGTCTATGTCGGTTAAGGTCTCTTCCCACATATGTATTATGCACTATGAAAGTTGAATGTTTTACAAGCATGTGTTATTACAAGTATTGATTGTACATGTCATATTGAGCTTATAGCTATTGCCTATATGTATGCATTTTTAATATCATGGATTATATCCTTGTTGCATTGCATCCTGCATACTTAGTACATCCGGAGGTCCTTTTGATCATCCTTCTCCACATAGCTAGTTTGATTCTCGAATAAATCTTCGGTGAGTCCTCAATTCCAAGGACAATATCTACTTATCCATGTTATCTTGAGACTCCATCTTATGTTGAATACTTATTATTAGGGTGAGCCTAGGAAGTGTCTTGGCCCCCGCTCCATGCTAAAGTAGAGGTGTTGTTGGATACTATATATGTATATGCTATGAGCTTGATTGTTTTATGCTTTTGTGATTATCAAAGACTCCCCTTAGTCCCGTTTCCCTTTTTAATTATCACTTCTTGATTTTTATTTTGCTTTCGCTACCAAGGATGTGTGAATGATATTTTAAGAGGCTTGTTTGGGTGCTTTCGGCCTTTCCATTCGCCGTATTATGTCTAGGCCCTAGTCTTAGTTCGTGACATAAATGGTATTGACTTGAACCAAACAAAATTCACTCTATTTTGATGAACCATGAATTGTTTAAAATAAAGGTGTCAATTGGATTGGGTGGAATAATATTTGGCCCATTAAGACTAGTTCGTTGTGGGCTAGGCACCTTTTAGTCCGGATTGGTAACATGCCTAGCTCACTTAATGGAATGGACTGGACAAATCCATTTTTTCCCTAGGCCACTAAGACCAGCCTGATAGGAGCTTGGTAGGTGGATAAAACGCTTTATAGGTTGTGGAGTGTCCTACGGGTCGTAATAATGGATTGTCGGTGGGGTCCTTCAAATTGGAAATTTTTTTAGGTTGATTCCATTTGATGAGTACCTTATTATTTGGTGCTCACTCCTTACTAAATTTTTATAGGTTGTGAGACCGGTCCTCCTTGTCAGTTTTCTAATCTACAGGAGCGAGCTTTGTATCTATCAAGAGGTAGCTGCTTGTCCCTTCGGCAGGCTTTTGGAGATTTTTACCTTTATGTTTTGTTCTATTCGAGGACTAGACATTGCGACGTGTATTTCACTTTTGAGCATTCTATATTTAGGGGCTTGTACATGTGACATCAGTGCTAGGAAGGTTGTAGTTTTAATTTCCTATACTTATATACCCTATTCAGATTGTTTATCTTCCAATTTTATCATTTGTTTAGTTATTTAGGGTTTGGGTTGACTCGCCTTGGTAGGTTCTGTGAATGCCATCACACCCGGATTTCAAGTCATGACAGTTACAAGAATTAATGATCATGTGAGTTACAAGAACTTATAGTCATCTTCTACTACAACTTAAATTCACTAACATTTGTACTTAGTGTTTTATTTTAATAATAAAATGCATATATGCTAACACTATCTAGCTAACAAAATGAAATGATAATACTATACACACACACACACACACACACACACACACACACACACACACACACACATATATATATATATATATATATATATATA
>JAPFFP010080326.1:0-22512 GCA_026153255.1 Solanum medicagineum | reverse complement strand
GACTGTAAATCCGATTTGGTGTTGTTTGGGAGCCCAATCGGCACTAATCACAGCCCCTGGGTTGGGTCGTGACACTTGTTTAAGAGTATATTTTGCACCACACTTCAGAAACAGGAAGCTACAGGACATTAGCAATTGTTACCCTTTCTTGTATTCTGAGTTCGTACGATGGAGTGAAAACTCTACAAAACTCCCTTCTGACTCATGCGTTACACGGTTGCAGATCATGCCAGTAAGATGCACAGTGACCCAGAGGAATGCTTCAGCTACTGCTGCTGAGAATCTTACTTCAGAGGTTCCTCCTCAGGTGGAGACGAAGGGTCAAGGTTGACCCCCCAGGACCACTGGTGTTCTAATGATACCTAGTGCTCTACCTGCTTCCACTACATAGACCTACTTTAAGGATCCATTGCCATGGTCACCCAGTTGGTAGCTACTCAGAGCGGTAACCAGGGCTCTCAAGCTCCTAATTCTAGCCCTCATAAGCCAACAGCTGCCTCTGGACTGAGGGACTTTCTGAGGATGAACCCACTTGTCTACACTAGGTCCAAGGTTGAGGAGGACCCTCAAAATTTCATTAAAGAGATGTGGAAGGTGCTAAAGACTATGCATATGACTGAGATGAGGGAGTTAAGCATGTTGCCTATAAACTCAAGGACATAGAAAATGCTTGGTAAAATCAGTGGGAAGAGAGTCGAGGTGATGATGCTAAGCCCGTTGTTTGGGATGAGTTTGAGAGTGCCTTTCTCGATCACTTCTTTCCTCAAGAGTTAAGAGAAGAAAAGGTTGAAGAGTTTGTGAATCAGAAACAAGAGGGGATGACTACTAAAAAGTACAGCTTGAAATTCACCAGTTGTCCAGTTATGCCCCAAAGATGGTTCCGAATGTGAAGGCGAGAATAAGGAAATTCGTACCTGGATTGGGTAGATAGGCAATGAGGGAGTGTAAGGCCGCGTTGTTGATTCTAGGTATAGATATTTTCAGGATGATGGTCTATGCCCAATAGACTGAAGGAGATAAGAAAATGGACAGAGAGGAGCATTTGAGTAAGAAGGCCAGATCAGTAGGGCCTAAGCCTACCCAGACTAGGCAAAGTAAGGGAGATAAGTTATACTTTCAGAAGAGGTCTTCTAGTTATGTATTGTCTTTAGCCAGTGCACCAGCCCCAAGCCAGAGGTATGATCCGAGACCCCAAGGTCAGCCAAACCTTAGGCCACAGGGTGCGCAGTCTCAAGGAAGTGTGACTCTTGCTTCTAAAGGGAAGCCACCTTGTGGGAAGTGTGGCAGGATGCATCTGGGAGAGTGTAAAGAAGGATGAAATGCTTGCTACAAGTATGGTCAACCGGATCACTGTTAGAGGGAATGTCTGGTGTGGGGAAATAAGGCCCAGACTTCTACACAGCACCACCAGCAAGGGGTAATCAGAGAGGTGTTGCACCAGGGGCAGGCAGTGGGACAAACCGTCTGTATGTGATGGGAAACTGATAGGATTAGGATGTTGTGATGGGTATGCTTCGAGTCCTTACCTTGCCTTGCTATGCTTTACTTGATCCAGGTGTAACTTGTTCATTTGTGATGCCATATGTGGCTAGTAGATTTAAGATTCATCCTGAGTGCTTGCTTGAGCCATTTTCTGTTTCTACTTCTGTTGGTGAGTTCATTCGAGCTGAGAGAATCTATAGAGATTGTGTGGTGTCCATCTATCATAGAAGTACTCTTGTTGATTTGATCGAGTTATAGATGGTTTCTTTCAATGTGATCCTTGGTATGGATTAGCTTCACGCTGGCTATGCCTCCATTGATTGCCAAACTCGGACTGTCAAATTCCAACTTCTAAATGACCTCGTTATTGAGTGGAAAGGAGATTCTGTGGCTCCGAAGGGTAAGTTTTCTTACTTCAAAGCCCAAAAATTGATCTCTAAGGGATCTACCTATCACTTCACGCGAGTTGAGTCTGATGATGTTGAGCCCCCTTCTCTTGAGTCTTTCCCGATTGTGAGTGAGTTTCCTGATTTCCTGAGGATTTGCTCGGAGTCCCTCTAGATAAGAAGATCGATTTTGAGATTGATGCTCTTCCTGACACCCAACCTATTTCTATTCCACCATATAGGATGGCCCCTTCAGAATTAAAAGAATTGAAGGAGCAGTTGAGCAACTTGTTAGAGAAAGGGTTAATAAGGCCGAGTATCTCTCTATGGGGTGCCCTGGTCTTGTTCATGTGAAAGAAAAATGGTTCCTTGAGGATGTGTATTGACAACCATCAGTTGAATAAGGTGACTATTAAGAATAAGTATCCCCTTCCGAAGACTGATGATTTGTTTGACCAATTTCAGGGTGCACTGTTTTCTCTAAGATAGACCTCAGATCAGGCTATCATCAATTGAAGGTGAGATAATGTGATATCGTGAAGATGGCTTTTTGGACCTGATTTGGTCACTTTGAGTTCTTGGTAATGTCTTTTGGATTGATAAATGCATCTGCAGCCTTTATGGATTTAAGGAAAAGAGTATTCAGATTGCATCTTGATATGTTCATGATCGTGTTTACTGATGATATTTTGGTTATTCCAGAAATGAAGAGTAGCATGCCAATAACCTTAGGATCACTTTGCAGACACTCTGAGAAAATGAGTTGTATGTGAAGTTTTCTAAGTGTGAGTTTTGGCTTAAATCCGTGGCTTTCTTAGGTCATGTGATTTTTGGAGATGGAATATGAGTGAATACTCGAAAGATTGAAGCAGTTAAGAATTGGCCAAAACCAACTTCACCGACAGAGATAAGGAGTTTTTTGGCATTGCTTGGCTATTATCGGAGGTGTTTTGAGGGATTTTCTTCTATATCCGTGCCATTGACCAAATTGACCTAGAAGAATTTCAATAGTCTGACAAGTGTAATTAAAGTTTCCAAGAGTTGAAGGCGAGATTAACTACTGCACCAATGTTGACCTTGCCTGATAGAATAGATGGGTTTGTAATCTATTGTGATGCTTCAAAGGTAGGATTGGGATGTGTGTTAATGCAGAAGGGAAAGGTTATACCTATGCTTCTAGACAGCTTAAGTTGCATGAGAAGAATTATCCTACCCATGATTTGGAGTTGGCAGCGGTGGTGTTTGCTCTCAAGTTACGGCACCATCTATTTGTATGAAGCGCACTTTGATGCATTCATTGACCACAAGAGCCTGCAATACATCTTTACCCAGAAAGAGCTTAACTTGAGGTAGAGGAGATGGCTTGAGTTGCTCAAGGACTACAACATGAGCATTCTTTACCACCCAGGTAAAGCTAACGTGGTTGTTGATGCTCTTAGCAGCTTATCCATCGGAAGCACCGCCCATGTGGGAGAAGAGAAGAGAGAGTTAGCCAGAGACGTTCATAGACTGGCCCGATTGGGAGTTCAACTAGATGAGTCAGGCGAAAGAGGAGTTCATGTGCAAAATGGATCGGTATTATCTCTATAAGTGGAGGTAAAAGAGAAACAAGATCAAGACCCGGTCTTATTACAGCTTAAGGAGGATTTGCATAAGCAGAAAGTGGTGGCTTTCGCCAAAGGGGGAGATGGAGTATTGAGGTATCAAGGAAGATTGTGTGTTCCAAATATTGATGGTGTTCGAGAGAGGATCATGGCAGAGGCCCATAGTTCTAAATATTCCATCCACCAAGGATCTACCAAGATGTACGACGACTTGAGAGAAGTCTACTAGTGGAGTGGAATGAAGATGGACATTGCAGGGTTCGTTTCCAAGTGGCCGAACTGCCAACAAGTTAAAGTTGAGCACCAAAGGCCATGTGGAGTAGCTTAAAACTTTGAGATTCTAGAGTGGAAATGGGAGATGATAAACATGGGCTTCATCACAAGTTTACCGAGGTCCCGCAGATAGCATGATACGATTTGGATGATAGTTGACAGGATGACTAAGGCTGCACATTTCTTAGCGATTAAGAAGACTGACGACGTAGAGGATCACGCCCGACTCTATATCAGGGAGATTGTCAAGATTACATGGAGTCCCTTTGTCCATTATCTCGGATAGAGGAGCTCAATACACTGACCAGTTTTGGATATCTTTTCAGAAGGGTTTGGGTACGAAGGTACTCCTTACACAGCTTTTCACCCTCAAACAAATAGCCAGGCAGATCACACTATTCAAACGTTGCAGGATATGTTCAGAACCTATGCATTGACTTTAAAGGTAATTAGGATCAACACTTTCCATTAATAGAGTTTGCCTACAATAACAGTTTTCATTCGAGTGTTCAGATGGCCCCATTTGAGGCACTCTATGGGAGGAGGTATAGGCCGTTAGTTGGATGGTTCAAGGTAGGTGAAGGAGAGTTGATTGGTCTACACTTTGTTCACCAAGCTATGTAGAAGGTGAAAATCATTTGCGAGAGGTTGAGGACTGCACAAAGTAGACAGAAATCCTACACAGATGTTAAAAGAAGAGAAATAGAGTTTGAGGTCAACGATTGGGTGTATTAGAAAGTGTCACCTATGAAGGGTATGATGAGATTCAGAAAGAAAGGGAAGTTGAGTCCGAGGTACATTGGCCCTTATCATATTATAAAGAGAGTGGTCAAAGTGGCGTATAAGTTAGAGCTACCATCAAAGTTAGAGGCCATCCACCTAGTCTTCCACATTTCCATGCTCAAGAAGTGTTTGGGAGATCTACAGTTGGTAGTGCCTGTTGAGAGTATTAGAGTGAGAGACAGCCTGAGTTATGAAGAGATCCCTGTCAAGATCCTTGATCATCAGGTTTGCAAATTGAGGAATAAAGAAATCGCATCTGTCAAGGTATTGTGAAGAACCAATTCATAGAGGAAACTACTTGGGAGGTGGAGGAGGACATGAAGGCCAGGTATCCACATCTATTCTTGCCTACTGGTGATGAAAGAATTGATGATAAATATTTCCCTCTAAATTCTTAAATTTCCATTCCGTGAATCCTCTTTCACTTTCCATATGATAGACGATAGAGTCTAGAGTCTGTGTGAAGATTGATGTGATTTGATGACTACTTGATTGCATTACTTGCTGAATTCTTAATTTGTTGATTGCACGAGTGAGATATGAGTTGGCTGGTCTTAGAGTCCATAGAAAGATTTGTGCCTTGTCCTAAATCCCTATTTTTCTGTTCATTCGAGGACAAATGATCCCAAGGGGGAGATAATATAACACCCTTTAAATTCCTCATATCTGATTTAGACGAGTATGTGCAGAGGATTGCAAGGGAAATAACTGAGAAAAACTACAGAAGCAAGCTACGAAAGGGGTTTACGAGTCATAAAGGGGTTTACAACTCGTAGATCGAGTTTAATATTGGAATTTAGTATTTTAGATTTCAGGATCCCCATATCTATGAAAGGAGTTTATGACTCATACAAAGCACTATGACTCGTAAGATGAGGTTTCATACTAAGTTCCAGTGTTTCATGTTTCAAGGCCCTTGCAGTCACGAGGGGTCAGTTAAGACCTGTATAGTGGACTATGAATCATAATCTAGGGTCTCGTATCAACTTCCAGAGATCCAAGATTTTTAGACTCCTCGCCTACGAGGAGCAGTTATGACTCATAGGGGGGTCTACGAGTCGTAGACCCTGTCGACAGTTTTACTGAAGGGCATTTATGTCCATTCCAATTTTTATTCTATTAACTCCTCACGTATTTTGGCTTGTATATAGCCTTGGAAATAAACCCTAAGGCCATTTATTCATAATTGTTCCACCTTGAGGGTTTTTAGAGCATTGGAGGAGAAGGAAGAAGCTAGGGTTTGCCATTCAAGAGCAAGGATTGATCGATGTTTAGTTGTTTCTTCATCTCCCAGGTATGTAAGGCTTAACAAAGTGTGAAATATTTAATTCACATGCCCCTTCATCTTCTTGAGTTAATATTCTTGGGAAAAGACTTGAGATTTTGAGAAACTTTACTATTTTAATATTGAAATCCTTGTATTTATCTTGAGGTCTTGTTATACTACATAAGGAAATCTCTTGCATTGCATGGGTATTCTAATATAAGATTTGTACATGTATTTTCATCCTTGATAGTATGAGCCCTAAATTACATGTCTTCATGGAAATCTTATGCATAAATGAGCATGTTGAGTTGAGTAAATTGAGCATATTAAGTTGAGTAAATTTGAGTATGATTAAGCATGAGAAGCATGTTGCATTTGAGTTACATATATTATTACACATGACTATTTAGCATGCACTATATGAGGAGTCCATTTAAATGAGTCTAAATGACCATTTGAGTATGAGTTGAGTTGATTGGTTGCATTGATTTAATTGTTGAGTAATTAAGATGAGTTGAGATGAGATGACCTGATGTGGCTGAGTTTTGAGTTGATTAATGAGTCGAGCATATTTTAGTCTTAGGAGGAGTATTGAGCACCAAGTTAGGTGATTGAGGAGCACCTTAGAACTGTATTTTCCAGTGTTGGATAGTCATTTCATCATAATACTGGCGGCTCTTGTCCCGCAAGTGGAAACTCTCTCAGGATCTAAGGGAGCGAGGTTGAGGTTGATCGCCCTTTTCCATGGCAAGTTGTGGGCAGGCGTGGCAACGATGCTGATTCATGGTGCATCACCTAATTTAAGGTGGTGGGATGAGGAATGTTGGTTAGAGAAACTCCCAAGCAACATTGTATTGAGCATGAGATTTCAAATTGGGTCTATTTTACTGAGCCTATTTTTAAAAGCATGATTTTACTATATCACTTGCATAAATTGTTTTGAGCATGAGTTGTTGAGTCAAGGTGAGTGAGTTGAGCTTTACTTTTCTTGAGCCATTTTACATACCAGTATATTCCTTATAGTGGCGTCTATTTGGACTTGCATCATTTTATGATACAGATACAGGTGATAGAGGACTTCAGCCCGCACATCGTTGAGGTCCAGTTCAGTACACCTCCAGAGCTGGTGAGCCCTCCCTTATATTCCGGAGGAGCACTGTTATCTTCTTACTATTGTTGAGTACTTTATTTACTTTTGATTGAGGTGTCCATGGCCTTTCATGGCACCGTTCTAGATGGTTGAATAAAGGCTTCATGGACCTTGGAGTAGAGCATTTAATGAGTATTTTTGTATCAAAACTTATCTTCATTATAAGCTATGATACAGTAGAGTTATATACTTATTTATTTTCTTGCATATGACATCTTACTTTCTGAGTTATCCGTCCACTATCGCATTGATGTGATGATAAGGCCAAGTAGTTCTCTTGGGGACCAGCAATGGTTCTTCAAATGTTGGCCACGCCAAGGGTGCCTGCCCGAGGCGTGACATTATATGCATGTTAGTACACATGTGCAAAGCATGTTAACTAAACTATAATCTATACTATATTAAAAGTGTGATGGTCCCTAGAAATATTGTTTGAACTTTTTTCCCTTCATTAAAAGACTAATTTAGACAAAATAGTCTTTTCTCCATTTTTTTCATATACGATTATCATTTAATTTTTATTCTACTATTTAGAAATTTGAAACTCATTAAACTCCTATCTAGAAAAGAAATTATAATATTTAACACTTCTAAATCAATTAAAATTTTACTTAGAAAAGTAATTGGAAATTCATTATTATTTTAGTATTGATTTTATTGCATATCTCGATTATAAAGGCTTACATATTTTCATTATATTGATGTGTCACACCCAGGCCTAGGGTCTAGACATGACACGGCGAATGGGGAACCCGAGGGTACCCCAAACAAGCCTCTTAGCATATCATTGCACATCCTTGGTCACGGAAGCAATTAAACAATAACAAGAGAGGATAAAATAGGGATAAGGGACAAAAGGGAAAGTCTTTCATTGCACAAAATATTCAAGAGTCAAGAGAAGTCATAGCTCAAGGCATAATTACATTACTTATCGAACAACACGTCTAAGCTTAGAATTGAGCCGGGACCAAGAGACTCTCCGGGCTCACATAGCCAAAAGCATTCAACCAAAGAAAGAGAGTCTTTACATAACATAAGATCGATAGCTATCGTCCTCGGAGTTGAGGACTCACTAAACTTGCTTCAAATACAGTACTAGCCATGTAGAGGAGAAAGATGATCACGTGGAGCTCCGGTACCTACATGGTAACATCATGTAGGCATAGAGTATGCGTTAGTATGTTTGAATGTATTAAGTATGCAGGATGCAATGCAACAAGGATCATGAGCTATAATAACAAGATTCTTAATCATAATCAATAAACATAAGCTCAATATGCCATGTGTAATCAATGTGTAGTATGAAACATGCTTAAGGATAATCGTACTTGCATATCTTGTTTAACACCATGCAGCAACATGAATGGATCATTTAACTACTTGTACTAGAGGGTGAGGGATATAGCATAAGTCATAACCCCTTCTAGAAGGTAATGGGTAGTACATGAGGGTAGAGGAGTAGCACAGGTCATAACCCCTACATGTAAGCATGAGGTAATACAACATATTGGATCGCACATGAGGGTGAGGCGTGCCACCTAGTTAATAACCCCTACATGTGAGTATATAACATTGAATCGCATATGAGGATGAGGCTTACCACGTAATTCATGACCCATTCATATGAATATAAGATATTGCATAACATCAAATCATACATGAGGGTAAGGTGTACAACATAGTTCATAACCCCTTCATGCAGAAATTGGCCTTGTACTAGAGGGTAAGGCATATAACTTAGTTCATAACCCCTTCTAGTAGACATCATAATTTAAGAGCATAAACCTTAGCATAAGAACTCAATAACTCATCAACAATTGAGACTTGTGAAAAGTCATGCAATATATCATCAAAAGCTTTAGAAATTTTGACTTGAGATTTTATCAAATACTTGGTGGGTATGCAATGCTAGATAAAAATCATGCAATTTAAGAGTGAAATTATATTAGAAAACTCAATGTAAATCAACCCACCAACATATTGTAAAAACCCTCTTATAGAATACCTTGAAATCCAACATCAAATCTTATAATAGATCATAATTTCATAGCTCAAAACATACATAGTCTCAATAGAAAAAACCAACTCATAGTATAAGCTTAAGATAGATAGATGGGAATATTTAATCAACATTTCATTAAACCCCAACATATTTCATGCTTATAATCCATAATAAAAGATACCCATAGATAATACAACTTGAAAACATGCAATTTACATAAAAAGGAAGGTTGGGCACCATGGGTGAAAGGACCCAATGGTTGAAACCCACATACATCAACTTTGGAGATTTCCTTGATGAATATTAGAATGATAACTTGAAGCGTGAATGAAATCCTTGAGATCCGGAATAAGAGGGGGACACTTGAATTTGGGTGAAATATTTGTCTAAGTGTTAGAGAGGGTTTTGGAAAATGTCTTGTATGATATGTTATTAAAAAATGACTAAGTATACGTATTTTTATGCATAGAAAGGCTTAGGCCCAACACCCCAAGGCCTTGGACCAAAATAAAAATAACTGGTAGCGAAAAGTACTAGTCTGCGACGGCTACGCATCACAGTACTAACACGGAAAGCCTCTGGAATTTGAAATTTTGCGAAATTCGTTTGTTCGCTACGGGTCCTCTAACATTCAGATTATACCCATTCCCCACTGAATTTTTCCCCTGAATAAGAATATGAAGTCAAATTTTTGATATCACGCACGGATTTTGAGATATATAAAAATTATGATTATGGGCATTTTCGAGGCACATTTTCGGGTACTTTTTTGGGTCATTTCATCATGTTTTACCTTTTAGTCAAGTTGTTTTTAGTATTTCATTCAGCATGATAATTCAGGCCAAACATAGTTTATTCAACTTTATTACATATTGTATATTCCATAAACTGAGACCATTTGGCATTATATCATTTTATGATGCAGATTCAGGTACTCATGATAGCAGATGTTCAGTAAGTTAGTTTTTGTCAGCAATTGATAAGGCCTCTTTGCATTCAGAGGAGCTTTGAGTTTTTACTTTTTGGTCCTCTTGTTTTAGTTGAGGTAGTTGTGGACCTATCATGGTACCTAGTTCATATTCAGTACTTAGATACTTCATAGACTAGTCAAACAATGTTCAGCAAATTACTAAAGTATGTTCAACAGTTTAGAGCTAAGTTCCTACATTATTGCATGTTTGAATTTCTTCATTTTGTTAAAAGAATTGAATTTTATGAATACTGTACCAATTCTTGTTCATTACGACGTTAGCGTCTTCTGTTTAGTAAGTTAGTTAGGCCAAGTAGTTTGCTTGGGATCAAAAATAATTTTTAAGTGCTGACCACATCCAGGGCATAGGCTCGGGGCATGACAAATGAGGTCTTCCTCACATATGAGATGGCATCGTGAATACAAAAGGTTGCTAGGTGTCTTTTCCATCTGATGGAGAAGTATGAAATCATTTTGATAATGTATATCCCCACTTTGCTGGTGAACCTAGAAATGTTAGATTGAGGTTGTGTGTTGATGATTTTGCACAATTCTCTAATTATGTCTCACTATATTCTTGTTATTTGGTATTCCTTACTCCATATAATCGTCCTCCTAAAATATGACTGACAAGTCCCTATATCTTCTTATGTGTGTTATTTCCGGTCCCCATAATTCAAGAAGTTTAATTGATATTTATCTACAACTAGTGATAAATGAGTTTAAGCAATTATAGTTTAAAGGTGTAATAAATTATGATACATCAACTAAGCAGAATCTTATCATGTCCATGTTTGAATTGAAATTGAAATACTGATGTAAGCTCCTCCCTTCTAAATCAAATAGATTCATATCTAAAAACGGGATGATAAATGACTTACTTAACTCAGTGAATAGACTACTGCTTACATACAAAGGGAGTCATTGGCAGTCTATTGCTTTTGACCACTCTCCCTTATTAGATCGAGATGGGACCGACCTTCTCTTTTCTTCGAAAAGAAAGGAATATTTTGAAGAAATTGTAGGTTTCATAGCGAAATTGATCATGCCGAAACAGTCGCTCTCACTTTGAGGATAAACGATCATTGTCAAATATAAAATCTAACCATAGGTTAGGGTCGAATTCCAAGGGAATATGGGGTTTTTCCACATTGATTCACCAAAAATCATTTCAAACATCAATTAACTATATTCTCAATAAAATGGGGGGTTTGAAATGACTTATAAGATATGAAAACTATACTAACAAAGCAAAGAGACAATCAAATTGGAGAGCAACTTGGGAAATTGTGTTCCCTATGATTCACAAACTCTAATACCAGGGATAACACAACCTAAATTGGGACATTGCATGCAAGACGGTAACTTAGGTTCTTCCAACCCTTGGGCAAAGGTGAAGGTTGAATTTCACTATGGAGCTTGGCCGGCTACCATAATGTGCCAACTAACAATTACCTATTGTCCCAGTCAATCTCTCCTTGGTCGGGTTTGGTTAATTAGACGAGAACACATCAATCGAATTTTGTCACCCATTTTCTTTTCCTATTCATCACTACCTTAGTCGAGATCGTGACACTAGGCGGGCTTTACTGTAGGCCACCATTAAACAACAAGAAAAATGAAAAAAAATGGATAATACATGCAAATACCCAACTCAAGAGGTGCAAATAATCCGGGTTATTAAGCTAGCTACTCATGGTTCCCACAACACCCAAGTTGTGGAGGTTTACCTACTCATAGCTTAGGCAACAACACAAACAATGAATGAAATAAACATAGTTGAGAAATTACCCAAGGAAAATAAAGAACAATAAACCACCTTGAGTTTGGATTCACAAGCTTGGAAGATGAAGTTAAATTACAAGTGATTCAAATCCCTAAATTGAGTCTTCAAGATAAAACCCTAGTTTTCTATTCTAAAACCTAAAGATTCTCTCTACAAAAAATTCTATGTTGTGTAAAATCTAATTCTCCTCTACTAAAAACCCTAACATATACTATTTATACTACTTACAAAATGGTCCTTAAAATAAATTAGAAAATCCAGTCGGCAGCAGTTACGGCTCGTAAGTAAGACTCGTAAGGTGATCTACGAGTCGTAATCGGGCTTTTGTAGTCAGTACTTGGCATTTTTGACTAGACTGCTACGATCCATACTATGAGTCATTCTATGGTCAATGACTCGTAGTCCATGCTTGCAGTTCTTGGTCTAATTTTAATCAACACTATTAATCACTACAAGGTCCTCTTCTACGAGTTAGAGTGAGGACAACAACCCGTACCCTTAGCTCGTATGGCTGAACTTCAATTTCCCAAATTTTGATTTTGGAAACTGTCAATCACTACAATCATCCCCTGCGACTCATAACTTTGGGCTACGACTCATAGTGGGTCTCGTAGATCCTCAAATTCAACAAAATCTACTACTTTCCCCTAAAATCAGGCCAACCTGTATTCTCTGTATAAATAAACACAAAACACATAAAAATTCGCATTGAGAACATATAAAATCCCTTGTTTTAGACACCCAATCTGCTGTATTTTGACAGTACATCAATACCCTCAACTTAGAATTGTTGCTTCTCCTCAATCGACAACTCAATTTAGATAGAAAATGAGCAATACATAGCAATCATCCTCCTGGCATCTACTTCACTCAATTTCAACTCAGGAACCCATACTAGCACTTTCAAAACATGGTTATGTATCTTCCTAGCAAACCAAGGCACATTGATGCATTTGACAATCCAACTATGACAAGTTAAGGAGTATCAACAATCGTAATCACTGAACAAGTCATACAGTAACCATGCAATGCAAATGCCCTCACAGACTATAAGTACCCCTTTTTCACTCAATAAGCCTTCAAAGTAGATTAAGGAACTGTGCAAGCATACTCACTCTCACAAATAAGATTCATGCATGATGACTAATACCATAAGCTTTCCCATAAACTCACAACCTAAACTATTGACTAATTGGATTAGGGTCGCTTTAGGACTTCATAGGCTTATAACGTAGGTTTATGGAGCTTTGGTGTGGAATTTGGGCAATTAGTGACTAAAGTCCAACCTTGAACTACGTTTTTCAACACTTTCACCTTAACAACTCAACCATTCTTAAACATTTTCCTTTACTCCTCAATTTCAAGCTTTCTGGGTATTTTCTCTTCATTTTGTTAGCTTGTGTCTTATTTTCAAACTCAATTGCTTTTTCAACTCATACTAAGGCATGTTTTTCTCCCTTTGTCTCTTACTCGATATATGACTTTCCATTATTTCTTCTATTCGTAACTAATCATTGCCATGCAAGATTGCTAAAATAACTACAAATCACAAAAAATTTATGGGTACCAATTTTTCAAAACATTTCATAAAAACTATTCAAAATCATGTACATGCCAAAAGTAATCACCATATATCAACAAATTATCCAAAACACCTAAAACATGTCGGTTCAACATAAAAATAAAAAACAAACATTGCCAAATGAAACACGACAAGAAAACCTTGGGATATCAAAACTAGGATAGTTATGGACTAAAGGCTACTCAGACTTTACCCTAATCCATGACCCCCCATACCCCACCAAAATAAATGTACTTTGTCAAACTGGGAGGCACTCTCAGCTTCTATAGAGAGTCTGTGCAGTCTTAGCTCTAGTTTGAGGCCTCTGAGTGTCAAGGTCAATCTAGACATTTGGTTCTTCATTTGACCCCTCAGAATGTTTGTTGTCTGAGTCCTCACCTCTTAGCCTCCTGCTTAAGGCCCGGATAGCCGCATTTCTATTCATGGGAGCCATTGTACTAGAAATTTTCATCACAAATCCACATTTAGCCCCAAATTACTAGATCAAACAACAAAAATAGACAAAAGAACAGAAATAAACAACAACAAAAGGAATATAGTCAATAAAATCAACACTGCACCAGTTGCAGGTTGCAGGTACAAGGCCTTGGTATAACTTGTAGTGGAGACTACGAGTTGTACTGTGGTCTCGCTATCCACAGGTACCTAGCAAAAGTTTATGCTAAAATTAGGTGTGAGGCTCAGTTACGACTCGTAGCCATGACTACGAGTCATAGTTGAATGACCCCAAAAAAAGGCCTGAAAATGTGCCTCAAAAATTCCCATATTTGTAATTTCCATATATCTCAAAATTCATGTGTCATATCGAAAATTCAACTTCATAGTCGTGATCAGGGGACAAAATTGAGTGGAAAATGGGTCTAACCTCAATTTAGAGCAACTTTGATTTTCCAAAATTTGCGATTTCCATAATCGATCTGCACCCCTGGCGCGACGCAGCCAGGGTACAGACATATATATTGTTTTGCTAGTTTTTGTTGTTTTTGTCCAAGGCCTTTGGGTCTTGAGCCTAAGCCTTCCTTTGAGTAAAGCACCTATACTTAGTCATTTTTCTACCTCATATCATTCAAGACATTCCCCAAAACCCTCTCAAACACTTAGCCAAATATTTCACTCAAATTCAAATGTCCCAAACTCATTCTGGATCTTAAGGTACTCACTCAAGCTTCAAGTTCTCATTCCAATCTTCATCAAGGGAATTTCTAAAGTTGAGGTATGTGGGTTTCAACCATTGGGTCCTATCACCCATGGTACCCGACCTTCCTTTTTAAGTAAATTGCAAAATTTCAAGTGAATTTATCTATGGATATTTCTTATTATGAATTGATTATGAACTAGAAGCATATTTAGAGCGATGAATCTATAATTTATCGTGATATTTGATAAAGGGATTCAATGTATATTGCATGAGGGTGTTACCAAGTGTTAGTGGGTCGATTTACATTATGTTTTCTTGCATGATTTCACTCTTCAATTACATGATTTTTAAGTAGCATTACATACCCACTAAGTATTTGATAAAATGTCTGGTTTAGGGTTCATGAGCTACTGATGATCTATTGCATGGCCTATGAGTCAAGTGACTTTATAATGGAAGTAATGTATATATGTGTTGATTGCATGAAATGTATCTATAGTGCTGCAAGTTGATCACACCTTGTTGAGTGGGTGCTACACCTCAATCATTATGGATGGTAGGATGTGATGATTATCAACCAATTGAGGGGTCGATACCTCAATCACCATGGGTGGTAGGGTGTGACTACCACCAACCAATTGATGGGTTAATACCTCAATCACTATGGGTGGTAGGGTGTGACAACCATCAACCAATTAAGGGGTTAATTTCTCAATCACCTCTCCAAGGAGGTGGTAGGCTTTGGATTCTATAATGATGGTCTCTTACTACACATGTAATATGTTCTATATAAGCATATTTACTTCAAGATTCATTCATGCAAGTCATATTGCTATATGCTCATTTATTGCCTAATTATGCATTTCGATTATGTTGTCTATCTCTTGTTGCATTGCATCCTACATACTTAGTACATTCAAACGAACTAACAATACTCTATGCCTACATGATATTACCATGTAGGAATCAGAGCGCCACTTGATCATCCTCCTCTTCCACATGGCTAGTACTATCTCTTGAAGCAAGCTTGGTAAGTCCTCAACTCCGAGGACAATAGCTTTTGATCCTATGTTATGTAAAGACTCTTTTCGTGTTTGGATGCTTATGACTATGAGGGTGAGCCCGGAAAGTTGTCTTGGCACCCGCTCAATCTATGTTAGAGGTGTTGTGAGACAAGTTATGTAATTATGCTTAAAGCTTTGACTCTTTGATGATTTATGCTATGAGAGACTTCCCTTAGCCCTTTTACCCTTATTTACATTCTCTTATCATTGTTTAATTGTTTTTGCGACCAAAGATGTGTAAATGATATGCTTAAAGGCTTGTTTTCGGGTCCCATTGGTCCCTATTCGATGTGTCTCGTCTAGGCCTAGGCTTGGGTCATGACAAACTTGGTATCAGAGCACTAGGTTGTTAATGGTCATCGGCATCCAACACACTGCGATTAGAGTTTTATTCTTGGTTGTGAAGTGCATCACAACTATCAGTAAGAGGCTATGAGGCATTTTAGAAATGTTTCCCTTCTTGTTGATCCATGTCGTGCTATAGAAGTTAGGGTAAGGCTTTCCCATAATAAATGTTCTTTGCTATGCTAGATCATACCTATCCAAAGGGGAAGAAAAGCTCGTACACCCAAAGAACAACTGGCTCATGAAGAGTTCCGGGATGCTATTGTTATGCTAGCTCAAGCTATGACTGATCAAATCAACCAACGGACCGAAGACCCTCATTCTCCTCTTCCGGCATTTAGTGTAAGGGACTTCATGAGAATGAACCCACTGGAGTTTCATAGGTCTAAAGTGGATGAGGACCCTCAATAATTCATTGATGAGGTGTACAAAGTGTTGTTTATCATAGGTGTTCGATCAGATGAGAAAGCAGAGTTGGCGACCTACCAACTGAAAAGGGTGGCCCAAATATGGTTTACTCAATGGAAGGGGGAGAAGGGGAACGACAATGTGAAACTTTGGGAGGAGTTTAAGGCAGCATTTCTCAATCGGTTCTTCCCTCATCAGCTAAGGGAAGCCAAAATGATGGAGTTCATGAATTTGAAGCAAGGGTCTTTGAGTGTGAGGGAGTATGCCCTCAAGTTAAACTAACACTCTAAATATGCTGCCCTCAAGTTCAACTAACACTCTAAATACGCCCACAAATGGTGGCCGAGCCGAGGTCTAGGATGAACAAGTTTGTGATGGGTGTGTCCGACTTGGTAAATGAAGAATGTCGCATCACCATGTTGATTGGTGATATGGACTTGTCCTGCCTCGTGACTTATGCCGAACAATTAGAGGGGGAAAAGTTGAGAAAGAGACGGGGTAATGAGGCCAAGAGGGCCCGTTTTAAAGGAAGGTTCCAAGGTCCCAAGGGTAGCCGGTTTTATCAAGGCCAAGGGTCTTCAAATGCTCCTAATAGAAGGTTTGCTAATGACAACCCAAGGGTCCAAGGTGGTGTTGGTTTGGTGCCAAATACTATGTGCCCAAGGTGTGGTAGAGGCCATAACGGCACATGTTTGAGGGACATTAATGCATGCTATAGTTATGGAGAAGTGGGTCACAAGAACATTGATTGTCCTCGTAATTAAAACAAGAATAGAGATGGTTGTCCATAAGGACAAGGTGCAAATGCGGTTCCTTTGGGAAAGGGAGGTTAACAAGGTGGTGCCCCAAGGCACAATCGGTTCTATGCTCTTCAAGGGAGTCAAGGGGTAGATGAGATGCCCGATGTCATCACCGGTATGTTAAAAAGGCTTTGATTTTGATGTGTATATATTGATAGACCTGGGTGCCACTCTTTCTTTTTTTATTGCTTTTGTTTCCAAAAAGTTTCATGTTGAACCCGAATTGTTGTGTGAGTCATATGAAGTGTCTACTCCCATTGGTACATCCATTATTGCTAGAAGGATCTATAGGAATTGTTCATGTTTTCATTTTGCATAAGATATTGCCTTGTGATTTTGTTGAGTTGGATATGGTGGATTTTGATGTCATTCTTGGGATAGATTGGTTGCATGCAACTAAGCTTCTATTGATAGTAGAACCCATAGGGTCAAATTCCAATTCCCAAATGAACCCATTCTTGAGTGGGAGAGTTGTGACGTGGTGGTCAAAGGTAGATTCATTTCTTGCATTAAATCCCATAAGTTTATTTCTAAGGGGTGTCTCTATCATCTTGTGAGGGTTAGGGATGTTGAGTCCAAGGTCCCTCCTACAGAGTCGGTCCCGGTGGTTAATGAGTTTCTAGATGTTTTCCCTAGTGAGCTTCCCGGTGTTCCTCCCGAAAGGGAAATAGATTTTGGCGTAGACCTCTTTCCCGACACTCAACCCATTTCTATTCCGCCTTACCGTGTGTCCCCAGTGGAGTTGAAGGAGTTGAAAGGGCAATTGAGGGATTTTTTGGAGAAGGGTTTTATTTGGCCTAACCAATCATCTTGGGCTGCACCTCTGTTGTTTGTGAAGAAGAAGGATGGTTCTCTTAGAATATGCATTGATTACCGGCAACTTAATAGAGTCACCATCAAGAATAAGTACCCTTTACCAAGGATTGATGATCTTTTTGACCAACTTCAAAGGGCTAGTCACTTTTCTAAGATTGATCTTTGGTCTAGGTATCACCAAGTAAAGGTGAGGGAGCGTGACATTCCCAAGACGGCCTTCCATACTAGGTATGGGCACTATGAATTCATGGTTATTCTTTTGGGTTAACCAATGCACTGACTATCTTCATGGATCTAATGAATATGGTCTTCAAACCCTACCTTGATTTGTTTGTGATGGTATTTGTTGATGATATCTTAATTTATTCTCATAGTGAGGAGGAGCATGTGGATCACTTGAGGGTGGTGTTGCAAATCTTGAGGGAGGAGAAGTTGTATGCTAAGTATGAGAAATGTGAGTTTTGGTTGAAAGAGGTTGCCTTCTTATGTCATTTAGTTTCGGGGGATGGTATTAAGGTGAGTCCTAAAAAGATGGAGCTGATTAGAAATTGGCCTAGACCTTTGACTTCATCGGATATTAGAAGTTTCTTGGGCTTCGTGGGTTATTACCGAAGGTTAGTGAATGGGTTCTCCTCTATTGCTTCTCCTATGACCAAGTTGACTCAAAAGAAGGCTAAATTTGTATGGACCGTTGAGTGTGAAAAGAGTTTTCAAACTTTGCAAGATAAGCTTGTCTCGGCTCCTATCTTGTCTCTACCGGAAGGGTTGGAAGGATTCGTTGTGTATTGTGATGTCTCAAGAATTGGTTTGGATTGTGTTTTGATGCAAAATGATAAACTGATAGCTTATGCCTCTAGACAACTTAAGGTGCATGAAAAGAATTATCCTACCCATGATCCTGAGTTAGTCTCTGTGGTATTTGCTTTGAAATTTTGGCGCCATTACTTGTATGAGGTGCATGTTGATATGTTTACAGATCATAAGAGTTTCCAATATGTGTTCACCCAAAAATATCTTAACTTGAGACAATGATGGTGGTTAGAGCTTCTTAAGTATTATGATATGAGTATACATTATCACCCAGGTAAGGCTAATGTTATGGTCGATGCTTTGAGTAGGGTGTCTATAGGTAGCCTAGCATATGTTGATGATAGTGGCAAGGAGGTGGCTAGAGAGGTTCATCGGTTGGCTAGGTTAGAGGAGGTTGATAATGATGGGGTTGTGGTTATTGATGGCTCAAAATCTTCACTAATTGAGGAGGTGAAGGCAAAGCAAGATCTTGACCCGGCCTTGTTAGAGTTGAAGGCCTTGGTGAGAGATGGCAAGGTGGAGGTTTTCTCCCAAGGGGGTGATGGTGCCCTTAGGTACCAAGGTAGATTGTGTGTGCCTTGTGTTGATGACTTAAGAGAGAATATTCTTCATGAGGCTCATAATTCTTCCTATTCTATTCACCCCGGTTCTACAAAAATGTATAGAGATTTGATGGACGTGTTTTGGTAGGGTGGTATGAAGAGAGATATTGCTAAGTTTGTATTCATTTGCAATAATTGCCAACAAGTAAAAGCCGAGCATCAAAGGTCGAGTGGCCTAGCCCAAGATATAGAGATTCTTACTCGGAAGTGGGAGGAAATCAACATGGATTTTGTGGTTGGATTGCCTAAGACTAGAAAGGGTTTTGATTCTATTTGGGTTGTGGTTGATAGAATGACAAAGTTAGCTCATTTCCTACTGGTTAAGACTATTTATCGTGTCGAAGGTTATGTTAAGCTGTACATTCATGAGTTGGTTAGATTTCAATGGGTGCCTTTGTCTATCATATCGGATCGTGGTGCTTAATTTACTTCTCACTTTTGGAGGTCCTTCCAAAGAAGTCTCGGTACCAAGGTAAGGCTTAGTACTGCCTTTCACCCTCAAACGGATGTCCAAGCCAAAAGAACTATCCAAACTCTTGAGGATATACTTAGAGCTTGTGTATAGGAGTTTAAGGGTAGTTGGTATGATCATCTTCCACTCATTGAGTTTGGTTACAACAATATCTATCATTCTAGCATTAGTATGGCTCCTTTTGAGGCTTTTTGTGGCAGAAGTTGTAGGTCCAGTTGGATGGTTTGAGGTAGGGGAGATGGCTTTGTTGGGTCCAGATCTTGTTATAGAGTCCATGGAGAAGGTAACTTTGATAAGAGAAAGATTGAGAACAGCTCAAATTCATCAAAAGTCCTATGCCGATGTGAGGAGAAGGGATCTTGAATTTAAGGTTGGTGATTGGGTCTATTTGATGGTCTCACCCATGAAGGGTGTGGTTCGTTTTAGTAAGAAGGGTAAATTAAGTCCAAGATTTTTTGGTCCATATAGAGTGTTGAGGAGGACTGGTAAGGTGGCCTATGAGTTGGAGTTGCCCAATGATATGAATATGGTTCATCCGGTCTTTCATGTGTCTATGTTGAGGAAGTGTATGGGTGACTCAAGTGCCATTGTGCCTCTTGATGTTGTGGGTGTTGTTGAAGATGATTTGACTTATGAAGAGGTTTCGGTAGAAATTTTGGATAGACAAGTGAAGAGGTTGTGGAACAAGGATGTTACTTCCGTCAAGGTCCTTTAGAGAAACCAACAAGTTGAGAGTTCTACATGGAAGCCGAGGCGGACATGCAAAAGCAATATCCCTATCTTTTCCAATATACTCAAGCCTAAGGTACTAATTCAAGTCTCCTTTGTGATTTCAAGTCTTATATTTCAACCCTTATATCATTTGCATGTATTCATGTTTATGTTGACAAGTTCATAATGATTTTGACACTTAATATTGAGATTTTTGAAAACGATATTTAATTGCATTGTTGCATTCTTATTGGGGCTGATCTCTTCATAATTATCCTTCTTTTGTATGTTTCTTTGACATTCAAGGACGAATGTTTCCAAAGGGGAGATATTGAAACGACCCCAAAAAAATTCTCGAAAATGTGCCTCAGAAATGCTCATATTTGTAATTTCTATATATCTTAAAATACATGCGTGATATCAAAAATTTGACTTTATATTAGTGATCAGGGGACAAAATTGAGTGGGAGATGGGTCTAACCCCAATTTTAGAGCAATCGTATCAAAATATGATTTTCCAATATTTGCGATTTCCAGAATCGATCTGCACTCCTGGCGTGACGCGGCCAGGGCGCGGACCTATATATTTTTTTGCCAGCTTTTGTTGTTTCGGTCCAAGGCCTTTGGGTCTTGGGCCTAAGCCTTCCTATGCGTAAAAACAACTATACTTAGTCATTTTTCAACCTCATATTATTCAAAACATTCCGCAAAACCCTTTCAAATACTTGGCCAAATATTTCACTCGAATTCAAGTGTCCCAAACTTATTTCGGATCTTAAGGAACTCACTCAAGCTTCAAGTTTTCATTCCAATCTTCATCAAGGGAATCTCCAAAGTTGAGGTATGTGGATTTTAACCATTGGGTCCTTTCACCCATGGTGCCCAACCTTCCTTTTTAATTAAATTACATGATTTCAAGCGGATTTATCTATGGGTATTTCTTATTTTATGAATTGATTATGAATTGTCTTGGGGCTTATAAAAGTGTGACTGTTTAAGCATATTTTGAGCCATGAATCTATGATTTAATTTGATAAAGGGTTTCAATGTATATTGCATGAGGGTGTTACCAAGTGTTGGTGGGTTGATTTACATTAAGTTTTCTTGCATGATTTCACTCTTGAATTGCATGATTTTGAACCAGCATTACATATCCACCAAGTGTTTGATAAAATGTCCGATTTCATGTTCTTGAGCTATTGATGATCTATTGCATGGCCTATGAGTCAAGTGACTTTATGATGATGAAAGTAATGTATATATGTGTTGATTGCATGAAAAAGTGTCTATAGTGTTGCAAGTTGACCACACCTTGTTGAGGGGGTCCTATACCAATCACCATGGATGGTAGGGTGTGACTACCATCAACCAATTGAGGGGTTGATTCCTCAATCACCTCTCCAAGGGGGTGGTAGTCCTTGCATTCTATAATGATGGTCTCTTACTACACATGTAATATGTTCTTTATAAGCATGTTTACTTCAAGCATCATTCATGCATGTCATATTGTTATATGCTCATTTATTGCCTAATTATGCATTTTGATTAGGTTGCCTATCTCTTGTTGCATTGCATCCTACATACTTAGTACATTCAAACGACCTAACGTATACTCTATTCTACATGATGTTACCACGTAGGAACCGGAGCCCCACTTGATCATCCTTCTCCTCCACGTGGCTAGTACTATCTCTTAAAGTAAGCTTGGTGAGTCCTCAACTCCGAGGACAATAGCTTTTGATCCTATGTTATGTAAAGACTTTTTTCTTGTTTGGATGTTTATGACTATGAGGGTGAGCCCAAAAAGTTGTCTTAGCCCCCGCCCAATCTATGTTAGAGGTGTTGTTGGACAAGTTATGTAATTATGATTAAAGCTTTGACTCTTTGATGATTTATGCTATGAGAGACTTCCCTTAGCCCTTTTACCCTTATTTACGTTCTCTTATTGTTTTTTAATTCTTCTGCGACAAAGGATGTGTAAATAATATGCTAACAGGCTTGTTTTGGGGTCCCTTTTGGTCCCCATTCGTCGTGTCATGTCTAGGCCCTAGGGTTGGGTCG
>JAPFFP010080315.1:0-22513 GCA_026153255.1 Solanum medicagineum | reverse complement strand
TTGTGAGTACAGAAATTTTTTTTATATTTCACTATGGTTAATCTTTGATTTTGCGAAAAAGAAAAAAGAAGATAATAGTTATTAGGAGTATTATTAATAACTTTACATGAATTTTTTATACTTGTATTCTGATAGATCATGCAGTTTGAAGAACTCATCCTCAGAGAAAGTGTAAAGTATAAGCGACAAAAAATTTTGAAGCATAGGAAGAATGCATTTCATATTTCATAAATTGTTGAAAGTTATTCTAGTTTTTATTTTATTAAGAGTTAAAAAATATAATATTGTACAAATTTGTATGTCCATTGAAATGCCCCAAAAATGTGCTTCGGAAATGCCCATAATCGTAATTTTCATAAATCTCAAAATCCATGTGTGATATCAAAAATTCGACTTCATATTCGTGATCAGGGAAAAAACTGAGTGGGAAATGGGTATAACCTCGATTTTAGAGGATCCATGGTGAAAAATAATTTTCATAAAAATTTGAATTCCAGTAGCCATTCGTGCCCTGGCCACAACGCGCTATGGGCGCAGATCAGTGTGGAGTGCCTTTTGCGATGGGTCCGCGTCGCGCCAGTGACGCGGACGAGTACAAGTTTTTTGTTCACGTTTCATTTCATCCCAAGGGCCTTGGGGTCATAGCCTCATTCCCACTTATGCAACAAAACACCAATACTTAGCCATTTTCAACTCTATATCACTCAAGACCCTCTCAAGATCCACTCTAACACTTAACCAAATATTTCAACCAAATCTAAGTGTATCAAGGATATTTTCGGATCTCAAGAATTCCATTCAGCTTCAAGTCTCCTTCAAGTCTACATCAAGAAAACCCAAGTTTAAGGTATGTGGGTTTCATCCATTGGGTCCTTTCACCCATGGAGCCCAATCTTCCTTTTTATGGAAATTGCATGTTTCCAAGTTGTGTCTTCTATGGGAATCTTTTATAATGGATTTTGATTACAAATTATGTTGGGTGTTTTATGAAAGGTTGATTGAATATGCATGTTTGTCTATTTCAAACTTGTAGTATGAATTGGTTTTGTCTATTGAGACTATGCATGTTTTTGAGCTATGAAACTATGATCTATTATGAGATTTGATGATGGATTTCAAGGTTTCTTACATGAGGGTTTTACTATATGTTGGTGGGTTGACTTACATTGAGTTTTCTCATATTATATCACTATTGAATTGATGATTTTGAACTACCATTGCACACTCACCAAGTGTTTGATAAAATGTCTTGACAAGGATTCTCAAGTGATTGATGGTCTATTTCACGGTTTATAAGGCGAGTGACTTTATGATGATTAAGGGATTGTATGTATGCATTGGATTTCTGAAAAGTATCTATAGTGTTGCAAGTTGATCACACCTTGTTGGGGGGGACATGCCCAATCACCTTGTTGAGAAGGTGACATGCCTTAACTACCTTTTCAGGGGGTGACATGCCCATACTACCATGTTGAGGGGTAGATACCTTGACCACCTTGTCGAGGGGTGACATGCCCATACTACCATGTTGCGGGGTAGATACCTTGACCACCTTGTAGAGGGGTAACATGCCCGTACTACTATGTTGAGGGGTCGATACCTCGACCACCTCACCGATGGGTGACATGCTATGGATTCCAACTAGTAGTTGCTTGGTCTGTGATTATGGTCTCTTTCCACACATTACATCCTATATACTTAGTACATTCAAATGTACTAATGCATGCTCTATGCCTACATGATGTTACAATGTAGGAACCAGAGCCCCTCTTGATCATCCTCCATGTGGCTAGTTTTGGCATTTTGGAAGGTAAGCTTTTGTGAGTCCTTAAGTTCCTGGGATACTAGCTATGCTACTCTTACTATTTTATGTCCCTTTATGTTGAACACTTAATACTTTGAGGGTGAGCCCGAAACGTGCCTTAGCTCCTGCTCCAATCTATGTTGGAGGTGTTGTTGGAACAATTGATGTACTTATGCTTTGAACTTGACTCTTGAGTATTTTATGATTATCAAAGACTTCCCTTAGTCCCTTTTCCCCTTATTTATAGCTCTTGTTATTTTTATTTTGCTTCCGCAATCAAGGATGTGTGATTGATATGCTAAGATGTTTAGGGTTCCTTTTGGGTTCCTTATATTCACTGTGTCACGTCTATGCCTAGGCTTGGGTCATGACAAAATTGGTGAAACGACCCCAAAAAGTGCCAAAAATGTGTTTTGGAAGTGCCCGGAATTGTAATTTCTATATATCTCAAAATTCATACGTGATATCAAAAGTTCGACTTCCTATTCTTGATCAGGGGGTCAAATTGAGTAGGAAATGGGTCTAAACCTTTTTTTTAAGCAACCATATCAAAATTTGGAAATCACAAAATGTGATTTCTAGAGTGCAATCCGCGTCCTTGGCGCGACACGCCAAGGGCGCGCTATTGTGTATTTTTGTGCACTGTTTTTCTATCTCGGTCCAAGACTTTTGAGTCTTGGGCCTAAATGTTCCCATGCATGAAAATGCCTATATTTAGCCATATTTCACCCTCATATCATTCAAGACACTCCCCAATACTCACTCCAACGCTTAGACAAATATTTCACTCCAAATTTCTAGTCCAAAAACTCATCCGGATCTTAAGGTTCTCATTCAAGATTCAAGTCTCCATTTCCAATCTTCTTCAACGATTCTCCAATGTTAAGGTATGTGGGTTTCTTTCATGGGTTACTTTCACACATGATGCCCAAGCTTTCTCTTACCTAAAATTTGCATGATTTAAAGTTGATTTACTCATGGGTCTTACTTATTATGAATTTTATTGCACACTATATTGGGGTTTCATGCAATTGTGATTGTTTTACCATTTTTGAGCTATGAATCTAAGATCTATTTTTGTGATTTGATGAAGGGTTTTGATGTATATTTCTTGAGGGCTTACCAAGTGTCAATTGATGGTTTTACACTGAATTTTCTAACATGATTCCACTCTTGAATTTAATGGTTTTACACTAGCACTACACACCTGCCAAGTGTTTGATAAAATATTCGGTTAATGTATTTTGAGAGATTGAAGGTCCAATGCATATCTTATGATTCGAATGCCTTTATGATGATGAAAGGAACGTATGTATATGATATTCTCCTATATAGCATTGGAAAGTGACCAGTCCTTATTCGGGGGGTTAAGAGCCCGGGTAACCATGTCCAGGGGTTTGTACCTTGATACTAATCAAGGGGTTGTGACTTGATAACTAGGTTGAGGCGTTAGTACCCTAATCACTAGGGGAGGTTGGGTGTGACTATCCACCAACCAATCAAGAGGTTTCTAACTTGGTAACCGGGTTGAGCATTTAGTTCCTAAATCACCAGGGGTGGTAGGGTACGACGATCTACCAACCAACCTAATGGGTTTGTACCTTGGTAACCTATGGGTTGTATAATGATGGTCTCTTCTTACACATGTATTATATTCTATGTAAGCATATTTCGCTTAAGCATTGATCATACATGCCATATTGTTATTATGCTATCTATTACTTACTATTATGCATTTTGATTATGATGCCTATCTCTTGTTACATTACATCCTATATACTTAGTACATTCAAACGTATTAACGCATACTCTCTAACACATGATGTTACCATGTAGGAACCGGAGCCCTACTTGATCATCCTCCTTCACGTGGCTAGTACGAATTCTCAAGCTAGTTAGTGAGTCCTCCATTCTGAGGATAATATCTATGGTCTCATGCTATGTACTAAGACTACCTTTCATATATGTATGTATTAACTATGAGGATGAGCCCGATTGCTTGTCTTGGCCCCCGCTCTTATATATGTAGTAAGGGTGTTATTGGATATGTTATGTATTTAGCCTTGACTCTCTTGTTTTGATGTTTTTGTTATGAAAGCTTTTGTTTCGTCCCTTTTCCCTATTTCTAATTCCATTATGTTGTTTAATTGCTTCAGTGACTAATGATGTGTAATAATATGTTAAAGGCTTGTTTGGGGTCCCTTCAGGTTCCCCATTCGCCGTGTCACGTCTAGGCCCTAGGCTTAGGCTGTGACACTTGGTGTCAGAGCACTAGGTTGTTAATGGTCCTCGAAATCCAACACACTGTATCGATTATTGTCTTGTTCATAGTTGTGAAGTGTACCACAACTATGAGTAAGAGGCTATGAGGCGTTTTAGGAAATGATCTCCTTCTTCATGATCTATATCGTGCTATAGAAGTTAAGGTAAGGCTTTTCCTCTAACAAATGTTTTTGATATTCTAGATCATGCCTATTCCAAGAGGAAGACTAAGAAGAGCCCATTCACCCGAGGAGCAACTGGCCCCTCTCGTTCCTCAAGATGGGGGAGTATCCCGTGATGAGTTTCGAGATGCTATCACCATGTTGGATTATGTTATGACCAACCAAATCAACCAAGGCCCCCAAACTCCTCATGCTCCTACTCCGACTTCAAGGGTGAGAGATTTTACTAGGATGAATCCATCGGAGTACCATGGGTCCAAGGTGGATAAGGATCCCCAAGAATTCATTGATGAGGTGTAGTCCATTATGGGGGTTAATTCAGAGGAAAAATGGAGTTAGCGGCCTACCAACTCAAAGGGTTGACTCAAATTTGGTTTACTCAATCGAAGATGGAGAAGGGGAATGATAATGTTATCCTTTTGGGAAGAGTGCAAAGCGACATTTCTCAACTGGTTCTTTCCTACCGAGTTAAGGGAGGCTAAAATGATGGAGTTTATGAACATTAAGCATGTGTCTATGAGTATATGGGAGTATTCCCTCAAGTTGAACCAACTCTCCAAGTATGCTCACAATTGGTTGTTGAGCCAAGGTCAAGGATGAATAAATTTGTATCGGGTGTGTCTGACTTGGTCAATGAGAAGTGTCGTACAGCTATGCTAATAGGTGATATGGATTTGTCCTACCTTATGACATATGCCAAAAAATTAGAGAGGGAAAAGTTTATGAAGAGAAGAAGTGATGAGTCCAAGAAGGCTCATTTTGAAGGTGGATTCCAAAATTCTAAAGGTGGGCAGTTTCATTAAGGCCATAAGTTCCTAGGACAAGGGTCTTCCGATGCTCCTAATAGAAAGTTTGCTAATGACAACCCAAGGTTCCAAGGTTGTGGTGGTGTGGTGCATAACCCTATGTGCCAAATGTGTGGTCAGAACCATAATGGTCTATGTTTAAAGCATTCCAATGCTTGCTATGGTTGTGGTGAAGTGGATCATAAGGTGATTGATTGTCCTCATGCTTAAAACAAAGGTAGAGATGGTCGTCCACAAGGCCAAGGTGCAAATGCGGGTCAAAAGGGGAGAGGAACCCAAAAAAGGGGTGCTCCAAGGAAATATAGATTCTACACTCTTCAAGGGAGACAAGGGGTAGATGAGGTGCCCAATGTCATCACCGGTATGTTAAAGGTTTTTGCTTTTGATGTGTATGCATTGATAGACTAGGGCGCCACTCTTTCTTTTATTACTCCTTTTGTTTCCCAAAAGCTTCATGTTAGTCCTGAATTGTTGTGTGAGCCTTATGAAGTTCTACCCCGTTGGTATGTCCATTGTTGCTAAAAAAGTCTATAGAAATTGTCCCGTATTCATTTTTCATAAAATATTGCATTGTGAATTTGTTGAATTAGATATGGTAGATTTTGATGTCATTCTTGAGATGGATTGGTTGCATGCATATTATGCTTCTATTGATTGTAGACCCCGTAGGGTTAAATTCCAATTACCTAATGACCCCGTCCTTGAGTGGAAATGTCATGATGTGGTGGTGAAGGGTAAATTCGTTTCTTGCCTTAAAGCTCAAAAGTTTATTTCTAAGGGTTGTCTCTATCATCTTGTGTGGGTTAGGGATGTTGAGTCCAAAGTCCTTCCTATTGAGTCAGTTCTGGTGGTTAATAAGTTTCTTGATGTGGTTCCCGATGAGCTTCTCGGTGTTCCTCCAAAAGGGAAATAAACTTTGGTATAGACCTTTTTCCCGATACTCAACCCATTTCTATTCCCCTTTATAGTGACGGAGTTGGAGTTGAAGGAGCAATTGAGAGATTTATTAGAGAAGGGTTTTATAAGGCCTAGTAAGTCACCTTGGGGTGCACCAGTGTTGTTTGTGAAGAAAAAGGATGATTCTCTTAGAATGTGCATTAACTACCGGCAACTTAATAGTCACCATACAAAACAAGTACCCTCTACAAGGATTGATGACCTTTGTGATCAACTTCAAGGGGCTAGTCGCTTCTCTAAGATTGATCTTCGGTCTGGGTATCATCAAGTTAAAGTGAGGGAGTATGACATTCCAAAGACGGCCTTCCGGACTTGGTATGGGCACTATAAGTTTGTGGTTATACCTTATGGATTGACTAATACACTAGCTATATTTATGGATCTCACGAATAGGGTCTTTAAACCCCGCCTTGACTGTTTGTGGTGGTTTTTATTAATGATATCTTAATCTATTCCCATAGTTAGGAGCAGCATATAGATCACAGGAGGATGGTGTTGCAAATCTTGAGGGAGGAGAGGTTGTATGCAAAATATGAGAAATGTTATTTTTGGTTGAAAGAAGTTGCTTTTCTAGGGCATGTGGTGTTGGATGATGACATTAAGGTGGATCCTAAGAAAACGGAGGTGATTAGAAATTGGTCTAGACTTTTGACTCCATTGGATATTAGAAGTTTCTTAGGTTTGGCGGTTTATTATCGGAGGTTTGTAAATGGTTTCTCTTCTATTGCTTCTTCTATGACTAAGTTGACACAAAAGAAGATGAAATTTGTGTGGATTGATGAGTGTGAAAAGAGTTTCCATACTTTGAAAGGTAAGCTTGTCTCTGCTCATATCTTGTCTCTACTGGAAGGGTTGAATTGTTGTGTATTGTGATGCTCAAGAATTGGTTTTGGGTGTGCTTTGATGCAATGTGGTAAGGTGATAACATATGCCTCTAGAAAACTTGAGGTGCATGAGAAGAATTATCCCACCCATGATCTTAAATTGGCGGCCGTAGTATTTGCTTTGAAAATTTAGCGTCACTACTTGTATGGGGTTCATGTTAATGTGTTTACTGACCACAAGAGTCTCTAATATATGTTCACCCAAAAAAGCTCTTAACTTGAGACAAAGAAGGTGGTTAGAGCTCCTTAAGGATTATGATATGATTGTGCATTATCACCCCGATAAAGCTATTATTGTGGCCGATACTTAAAGTAGGGTTTCTATGGGTAGTCTTGCTCATATTGATGATGGTGGGAATGAAGTGACTAAAGAGGTTCATCGGTTGGCTGGATTGGGGGTTAGGTTGGATGAGGTTCACAATGGTGTTGTAGTGGTTGTTGATGGTTCTAAATCTTTCTTAATTGAGGAGGTGAAGGGAAAACAAGATGTTGACCCCGCCTTGGTAGAGTTGAAGGCATTGGTGAGAGGGTAAAATGGAGGTTTTCTCCCAAGGGGGAGATGGTGCCTTAGGTACCAATGTAGATTGTGTGTGCTGAATGTGGATGATCTGAAAGAATTGATCCTGAAGGAAGCCCATAATTCATCCTATTCCATTCACCCCAGTTCTACAAATATGTAGAGACTTGAGGGAAGTGTATTGGTGGGGTGGTATGAAGAGAGACATTGCCAAGTTCATATCCGTATGTCACAATTGCCAACAAGTGAAAGCTGAATATCAATGGTCGGGTGGCCTAGCTTAAGATATAGAGATTCATACTTGGAAGTGGGAAGAGATAAACATGGATTTTGTGTTTGGGTTACCTAAGAATAGGTAACATTTTGACTCTATTTGTGTTGTTGTGGATAGAATTGCAAAGTCGGTTCACTTCTTAACTGTCAAAACTACTTATGGTGTCGAAGATTATGCCAAGTTGTGTATACATCAGTTGGTTAGATTGTATGGGGTGTCCTTGTCTATCATTTCAGATCGTGGTGCTCAATTCACTTCTAACTTTTGCAGGTCTTTCCAAAGAGGTCTTCATACCATGGTTAAGCTTAGCATGACCTTTCACCCTCAAATGGATGTCAAGCCGAGAGGACTATCCAATCTCTTGAGGGTATGCTTAGAGCTTGTGTTTTGGAGTTTAAGGGTAGTTGGGATGAACATCTTCCACTTATTGAATTCTCTTACAATAATAGCTACCACTCAAACATTGGTATGGCTCCCTTTGAAGTTCTTTATGGTAGGCGTTGTAGATCCCCAGTTGGGTGGTTTAAAGTGGGAAAAATGGCTTTGCTTGGTCCGAATTTTGTCATGGAAGCCTTCGAGAAGGTGAGGTTTATTAGGAAGAGATTGAAAACAATGCTAAGCAGACAAAAGTCCTACTCCGATGTGAGGAGAAGAGATCTTGAGTTTAAGGTTGGTGATTGGGTTTACTTGAAAGTATCACCCATGAAGGGTGTGGTTAGATTTAGCAAGAAGGGGAAATTAAGCTTAAGGTTTGAGGGTCCTTATAGTGTTTTGAAAGGGATTGGTAAGGTTTCTTATGAGTTGGAGTTGCCTATGGAGATGGACATGGTTCATCTGGTCTTCCATGTGTCCATGTTGAGAAAGTGCGTGGGTGACCCTAATACTATAGTGCCTCTGGATGTTGTGGGTGTTGTAGAAGATAATTTGTCTTATGAGGAGGTCTTGGTGGAGATTTTTGATAGACAAGTGAAGAGATTGAGAAACAAAGATGTAGCTTCCTTCAAGGTCCTTTGGAGGAACCAACAAGTTTAAAGTGCCACATGGGTAGCCGAGGCGGAAATGAGAAAGCGATATCCATATCTCTTCCACTCTACTCAAGTCAAAGGTACTAATTTAAGTCCCATATATGAATTCAAGTCTTACGTTTCAGCGCTTATGTCATTTTTCATGCATTCATGTTTTTGTTGACAAGTTCATGGTGATTTTTGACACTCATATTGATATTTTTGAAAATGATGTTTAAATGCATTTGTTGCATTCATGTTGGGCTGAAATCTTCATAATTACTTCTCTTATGTGCATTTCTTTGACATTCAGGGACTAATGTTTCCAAGGGTGAGATATTGGAATGCCCCAAAATGTGCTCCGGAAATGTCCATAATCGTAATTTTCATACATCTTAGAATTCGTGTGTGATATTGAAAATCTGACTTCATATTTGTTATGAGGGGGCAAAATTGAGTGGGAGATTGGTATAACCTTGATTATAGAGGACCTGTAGCGAAAATTATTTTTCACAAAAATTCGAATTCAGTAGCCATCAACGCCCTGGCCGCGACGTGTCAAGGGTATGGATCGGTGTTGGAGTGCCCTTGGCAATGGGTCCATGTCGCGCCACTGACGCGGACTAGTACAAGTTTTTCCTTCATTGTTCATTTCGGCCCAAGAGCCTCGGGGCTATAGCTGTCACGCCCCAAAGTCCCATTAAGGCAGACTGGCACCCGTTGCCAATAAGGCTCAGGAGAACCAATCTATATCGATGCACTTTCTATATTCAACACAGTCTCAAGAAAGTAGACATTAATAACAAGCCAAAAGGAAACACTTATGACTAGACCGTTGGAGCCACGTTGCCTAAAGTACAAGACACGACTACACTTTAATTTACCTAGTCTATAAAGCATCTAGATAAGAAACAATATCTGATAAGGGTCAGGATAGGCCCCGCCTCGTGACTAATTATACAATACAAAAATATAAGCTTTAGACACACAAAGCTCCGAAGCAACCTGGAGCTTGGTAACAACAGCTGGATATCCTGTACTCCTACTGGGGAGAGCTACTGGCACTTGTGCTTGCAGCATAAGATGCAAGTCCCCCATATGGGACGTCAGTATGAGATAATGTACTGATTATATAAGGTAGGAATAATGTATATAAAGTAAGAACCCAAATGAAATCATGCATTGGTGTAAGGATAGGAGACCACCTTCAGTAATACTGTGGAATCATATACTTAATGTTCTTTTTGTTACTTTACTTTTACTGTATAATCTGTGCACAACATGTAATAAAAATGACCAGCTGATCATTGGCAAATCTATATCGAGATCAACCCATGCTAGGCTTTTCCTTTCACCCCTGAGCTATCACCCGTCATTGGATTGACCCCTGCTAGGTGATTCTTCCACCCCTAGGGCTACCACACATCAATAAGCAACATACATTATCTTTTATTTACCTTTGAGATGATTCTTTTGGTGGTCATATTATTGGAGCTGTAGGACTGTATATCTAGCATCTGACATGGAAATAGTCACAAAAGACAACACCAACATGAAAGGAGTAGGTTACACAAATAATGAAATGTGTAGGAAATGAAACAACACATGAACTCTACTTAGTAGGAAGAACTCGTGTATCTTGGTATCCAAGTATGTACGCAGATTTGCAAATGACTATGTATGAGAGCATATGAATATGTGAAAGATTGGAGACATGGCTGTTTGTTATGCTGGAGTTGTTAAGTGCCTCTATGTACCAAGGAAGAATCTAGATTTCATGCCAAGTAAGACGAAATCGAGTAATCGTACATACCTCATTGTACGACGTCACTATTACCTCGAAATAACTTTCCTTTCCTCTAAATTTTTATCTACAATAGAGTAGGCAACATGACTGATATTAGCAGCTAAGAAAAATTCCTTGGCAGTCCAATCTCATAAAAAAAAACACTCATGGGCAACAAGCTTGTAATTAGCGACCCAAAGGCATTCATTCAACTTTTCCACTTATAATTGCATTTCCTAATACTCATTCTTATATACATGTTATATCCAGATTGTTCTATCCCTTATCAGTTTTACAATAGCTCACAAAGTATAAGACATAACAGTTCTACATAACACACAAGTAGGCAGCATCGTATTACGTATTCTCGCTACATTTCGACGTCAATAATCCCGAACCAGTTCCACATTTAACCAGACTGTATCCAACATTTTGACATATAATACTAGTCTTACAACAATCCACAAATAGTACTAAAGTAGTTTGAGGTCATGAAATAACAATTCCGGATAATCAGCCCATAAGTTTCTTCTAAGAGTACAATTAAGATATTCTACAATAAGTCATTTTTGCAAACTCTAACAGTGGTGAAGTAGCCTGGAACATCACTAACAAACAAAATTTTGTTAAAATCATAATTTTTACTTCATAATCCATCCAACCAAGAAGAGAAAAGACTCTCAATTTCCAAGAAAAATGCACAACAATCCTTAGGACACATGCTGTCCAAATTTCATGCTGTCCAAATTTCCAGCGCATGCATAATTAGCTTATTTCTCTTGTTTTTCATAAACAAACCATACTAAATTCACAAGTAGCTTTACTTGCCTTTAACCTCAAGGTTTATGACTGATTTAGGAACCCTTGTGAGATTGTGAGGGCTTCTTTGCATAAGTTCAAAGAGAGCACAAAGTAACCTAGAAATGCAGATTTATCTAAGTTGAAATGGCTTTAGGGAGCTGTTTTTGTACCTTTTTAAAGAGACCTCTTGGATGACTTACCTTTGAATTCTTAGCCTTAATTTATTAAGATGGTGATGCAGTTTCATGCGCCTTTCACTTGGGCCTTAAGGGGTTTCAAACTGATGGGCTTTGGCTGTCCATTTTTCCCCTTTCTCCTTGCTTAGTTTGGGCCTAAATCATTAAGTAAGTTGTGATGTACTTGGGACCTTTTCCTATTCTTATTAGGCTGCAAATATTGTCCATTTATGGTGCTAAAACATGGTCTCTAGTCACACCCTTAACTCGGAATTTATTCATTATCAGACTTGGACAGATTCGGTGTCAAGCCTCGTCTCCTCTAGCTAGCAAATTTAAGCTAAGCAAGTAGGTGACTCACCTGCTAGCTTCCTAAGTCCTACAAGCACCTCACTTCTTGCACTTCGTTTAAGGCTGTGACCTCCTTAATTTGACTTAAAACTTGTATACACTCGACCCTCTTAAGCACTAGACGTACAAATCACCCTATAATAGCGCTTTTAAAGATTGGCGCTAATTTAGCGAAGCTATATCATATTTTTTTTGCTCAAAACTAGTATATGGAAGATGTGGGGTGTTTTAGTAGCCCCATGCCCACTTATGCATCAAAACACATATACTTAGTCATTTATCAACTCTATATAATTCAAGACTCTCTCAAAACCCTCTCTAACACTTAACCAAATATTTCATCCAAATCCAAGTGTCTCAAGCATAATTTTGGATTTTCAAGAACTCCATTCAAGCTTCAAATCTCCTTTAAGTCTACATTAAGAAAACCCATGGTTAAGGTATGTGGGTTTTGTCCATTGGGTCCTTTCACCCATGGAGCCCAATCTTCCTTTTTATTAAAATTGCATGTTTCCAAGTTGTATCTTCTATAGGTATTTTTTATAATGGATTTTAAATACAAATTATGTTGGGGTTTTATGAAATGTTTATTGAATATGCATGTTTGTCTATTTTAAACTTATACTATGAATTAGTTTTGTCTATTGATATTATGCATGTTTTGAGCTATGAAACTATGATCTCTTATGAGATTTGATGATGGATTTCAAGGTATTTTACATGAAGGTTTTTCTATGTGTTGTTAGGTTGATTTATATTGAGTTTTCTCATATGATTTCACTCTTGAATTTCATGATTTTGAACTAGCATTACACACCCATCAAGTGTTCAATAAAATGTCTTGACAAGGATTCTCAAGTGATTGATATTCTGTTTCATGGTTTATAAGGCAAGTGAATTTATGATGATTAAGGGATTGTATATATGCATTGGATTTATGAAAAGTATCTATAGTGTTGCAAGTTGACCACACCTTGTTGGGGGGTGACATGTCCAATTACCTTGTTGAGGGGGTGACATGGCTTAATCACCTTGTCGGTGGTGACTTGCCCGTACTACCATGTTGAAGGGTAGATACCTTGACCACCTTGTCGGGGACATGACATGCCCGTACTACCATGTTGAGGGGGTAGATACCTTACCACCTTGTCGGGGGGGGGGGTGATATGCCCGCATTACCATGTTAAAGGGTAGATACCTCATCCACGTCACCGAGGGGGTGACATGGAACAGATTCCAAGTAGTAGTTGCTTGGTCTATGATTATGATGTCTTTCCACACATTTAATCTATATTTGCAAGTTATATGATTTACAAGCATGTTATACTTCAAGCATTGATCATGCAAGCCATATTGATATTATACCTATCCATTGCTTATGATTATGCATTTTGACTATGTTGTCTTATATCTAGTTGCATTTCATCCTACATACTTAGTACATTCAAAGGTACGAACGCATGCTCTATGCCTACATGATGTTATGATGTAGGAACCCGAGACCCTCTCGATCATCCTCCATATGGCTAGTTTTGGCATTTCGAAAGATAAGCTTTGGTGAGTCTTCATGTTCCAGGGACATTAGCTATGCTACTCTTACTATTTGATGTCCCTTTTATGTTAAACATTTGATACTATGAGGCTGAGCACAGATAGTGTCTTGGCCCCCGCTCCAATCTATATTAAAGGTGTTGTTGGAACAATTGATGTACTTATGCTTTGAGCTTGACTCTTGAGCATTTTATGATTATCAAAGACTTCCCTTAGTCCTTTTTCCCTTTTTATATCTCTTGTTGTTGTTATTTTGCTTCCACAGCCAAGAATGTGTGATTGATATGCTATGAGGGTTGTTTGGGGTTCCATTCAGGTTCCTCATTCGCCGTGTCACGTCTAGGCCCTAGGCTTGGGTCGTGACATCTATATTTTTGTAACTTTACACAATATCATTCTTTATAGTGAACCATGAAATCTTATATGAATATAATCAATTTGTATGTTTTCATAGGTGCACTTATTTCTATGTTTGTGTGTGTATATCCCTATGCAATTTGCACTTTTGCTTATTTGATTTATGGTTGTAATTAAGGTTTTAATAACTAGAACTGAAGGGAGCCTTAGACTAACTGGTAAAGTTGTTGTCATGTGACTAGAAGGTCATGGGTTCAAACATTGTACATTATATAATAGAAATGCAAGATAAGGTTATCGTACAATAGATCCTTGTGGCCAAACCCTTCCTCAAAGTGCACCGAACTTGCCCTTTTTATTTTTAAAAACTAGAATATCAATTAGTGAAGGAAAAGTTTGGTTGCTGAAAAATAGGTATAACGACCAAAATTTTTGTCGTCATTAAAGCTTTTTAACAACCAAATATAATTTGGTCGTTAGCTTTTAATGACGAGATTCAATCTTGCCGTTAGCTTTTAACGGTGGAGCTACTAATGATGGGACTTTTACTGGTCGTTATTGACTAACAACTAGATTTATACTTTTAGCGACCGAATTTTCCCTTGTTAAGACCTATTTTGTTGTAGTGAAGTGGTCTTCCCATGCCAATGTATGGGTTATGTTAGATTCTATGTAGTAGCTCTCATGGTGTTATCTGTCGGTTATGGTCTATTTCCACAATGTCTATGATCCATATTTCTATTCCATCACATGTGTTGAGTTCATATATTATTCTTGCTCAGATTTAACGATATTCCTTGTTAATGCTTAAGCTCATGTTAATGTTACCTTTTACCATTCCATGCATGTAAGTCTTTACTTATGAATGATGGCATTAAAATTTTATGTTTGCATTGCATCTCACATACTTAGTGCATTTTCTAAAAGTACTAATGCATATTTTGCCTAAATGATTTAACCATATAGGGACAAGTGCTCCTCCCCCGGCTCGTTGCTAGTTTATCTAACGTTCAAGACTAGTTTTACTGTGGTGAGCCTTAGTTTGGGAATCAACCTATTCTCTTTCTTGCTATGTGTGTTTTGGACTTGATATATATGGTAGTTTTTGGAGGCTTTTACTTTCTGTGATTCTAAAGTTTGGAATCTTTTCTATTTGATGGTAAACGACCGTCTACTGATTTCTTTTATCCGTAGTCTAGTTAGTATGTTTATGGATACTATTTATCTTTTAGATATCGTTATTTATTATAATGATATCTCATAGACCGTATCCCATTTTCTTCCGCATAATTTATGAGATTTGAGCCTATAAATGCTTGGTATGTTAAGATGGCTTGGGTGAGGTTCCTAGGGTGTCTCATCCGTCGTGTGATAACTAGGTCCTAGGTCGGGTCATTACAAGTATGTTGTAGATTATGTTTTGTACTTCGAAATATGTATGAATCACTTTCAAGTTACATGAATTATAAGATTTCATGAGATTACTCAAGTATTCTATGATGATTATGGAAACATTCATGGGTTACTTCAATTATGATTCAAATGATTTTGCATGAACTTACTTCACTCTTATTATTTTGAACTTGATGTACGTGAACCCAGACTATTTCTCTTCTCTTTATCTCATGATCATGTTTTTACATGTAAGGCTTCAAAAATGATGATAAATAGGGGATTTAAGACCTTGAAGGAGACCTGGGGTTCCTAGGGGGAGATTTTGTAATGACCCGACCTAGGGCCTAGTAATCACGCGGAGAATGAGACACCCGAAGGCACCTCACCCAGGCCATTTTTAATATTTTAAGAATTCGTAGGCATTAAATCAAACATTTGTAGAATGAAAATGGGGAAAGGGTCTAAGGGACCAAATCATGACAATGAAGCAACATTAAGAATCATGTAAGGCTAACACATCTTTGTCCAAAAAGCATACGAACTACTATATAGATGGATGGACCGGAAACAATTGATTTCCATCAAATAGAAAAGACTCCATAGTTTAAAAATATAGAAAGTAAAAGCCTCAAAAAGGTAACATATTCATCAATACAAGCTAGATAGAAAATGGTAGAGTCCCAAACTAAGGGCTCACCATAATAAAAGTACTAGTCTTAAACGCCAAAAACTAGCCACGAGCCGGCGGAGGAGTACATGTCCCTACATGGTTAAATTATGCAAGCAAAATATGGGTTAGCGTGTTGGAATGTACTAAGTATGTGAATTGCAATGCAAGTATGAAATTGTAATGCCATCATTGATAAATATAACATATGGATATACATGAGATGAAAAGTACATAAATGTAAGCTTAAGCATGCACAAGGAATATTGCTCAATATGAAAGGGAACCAATGCATGAAGGATCACATATAAAGAATCACATCATAGAGTCAAAATATTGTGGAAGAAGATCGTAATCAACATATTAAACCATGTAAACTACTACATGGAATCCAACATAACCCCTACAATGGCACGGGAAGACCACTTGCTGGGTGGAACTCCGTCAACTTCACATGTATCTGAAATGACATAAATGGTCTACATGGATCAACTAACCTAGCCTACAAGGGCTCCTATGGTGGCACATATTTAATGAGACAAAGGATTAATTGCTACTAAGGTTTCCTTACCAGACCCCACCCCAATGTCATATTCGGTGCTAATTCAATGCTCATAGAATCTTTAAAAACATAACATAGTCAAATTATGACACTTGGAATCATAAGTAACAATCGTAGGAGTAGCTCGAACATAGGAGCAACAAAGTGAGTATTGTTGAAACACCCCAAAAATTGATTAAAAAATGCCCATAATCATAATTTTCATATATCTCAAAATCCATGTGTGATATGAAAAATTCGACTTTATATTCTCGATCAGGGGGCAAAATTGAGTGGGACATGGGTGTAACCCAAATTTTAGAGGACCTATAGCGAAAGGAAAATTTCGCTAATTTACGATTTTTAGAGAGTATCCGCGCCCAGACCGCGACGTGCCAGAGGCGTAGAGCATTACAATAGTGGCCCGTCCATGGGTCCGTGTCACGCGAAGGATGCGGACTAGTGTAAGTTTTTCCATGATTTTTCTATTTCGGCCAAGGGCATTTGGGTCATAGCCCTATGCCCACTTATGCGTGAAAACACCCATACTTAGACATTTTCAACTCTATATCACTTGAAATCCTCACAAAAATTTCTCCAAGACTTTCGCCAAATATCTCATTCAAATTTCAAGGAGTTCAAGCTTAACTTTAGAACTCAAGGATTCTCTTCAAGCTCTAAGTTCTCTTCAAACTCATCTCAATAAAACTCGAGTTTGAGATATGTGGGTTTCATCCATTAGGTGCTTTCAACCAGGGAGCCTAATCTTCCTTTTATAAAAATTGCATGTTTTCAAGTTATATCATATATGGGTACTTTTATGATGGATTATGAGTATAAATTATGTTGGGGTTTTATAAAATATTAATTGATTATGCATGTCTATCTATTTCAAGCTTATACAATGAACTGATTTTGTCTATTGAGACTATGCATATTTTGAGCTATGAAACTTTGATCTACAATGAGTTTTGATGATGGATTTCAAGGTACCCTACATGAGAGATTTTACTACATGTTGGTGGGATGATTTGCTGTGACACCCTATAACTTTGTGCTCTTGTACATCCATGTTTCAAGCTTCATTTGTTTAGGTTGGAGTCATATTAGGTTCATGGGAGACTCCTAGTTTCTAAAGGAGTTCAAGACTTCCCTAAAAGTTGAGTTTCGAGTGTTGTTTCATACAAGGGTCAAATTTAAACTAGCATAGTTTTTAGCATATTTGGAACTGGGTGGCCCACAACATGTCAAATGAAATCCCTTTGAGTTAGCTTAGAAACACACTTTGTTTCACCTCATTCCAAGGAAGGATGAGGGATTTATGATCGTTTTCATAAGACCCTCTCGTGCAGTGATGTCATAGGGGCATCTATACGAGCAGTGGTGGATTGTACAGGACATGTGAGGCATATGAGGCTGGGAAAAACCATTCTGAGCCTAAAAGCATAGGCCACGACTAATGGCATGGGTCATGGCTTGCCACTGGTCGTGAGGAGGGGCGTGAAGGTGAGTAAGGGAGGCTTGGCATGCATGAAGGTGAGTTTGAGGCTAAGGCATGGACCACGACCACCCACACGGGTCGTGGTAGATGGCACGGGTCATGGCCCTTGGCATGGGGCCTAGGCAAGATTTTCCAGCATCAATTATGGTGCCACGAGCCTCCACACGGTCCGTGAGGCTCCACACGACCCGTGGAGGCTTCCGTGGTCATGACGAAATGTCTTTTTTCCAATCGATTCCAACTTCAATTTTTGGACTAAGTACCTTGTCACGGGCACTCCACATGACCCATGAAGTGCCACATGAGCTGTGAAGCATTCAATGGGGTAATACTTCGCCCATTTTCCCATCCGTTCACTAATGATATTTTCGTAAATGCTAATTATCCTAATGACCCTTTTCAGCTTTTTAAGCTATCTTAACCTTCCTAGAAGACCTAAACCCTAATCCTAAGCATCCAATTTTACTACTCTCATCTCCATCACACTCCTAAATTCTCCCAAGATCCTCCATCAAGCTCTAATTCAATTTCAAGGAAACCCAAGAACAAGATTGGATTCCAAGATCGTTTCGAAGCCTCCATTCTTCCCAATCTCAATTCCAAGCAAATCTATACCTAAGGTATGTGGGCTCCTTTCGTGGCTTCCTTCCAGCCATGATACCCAAGCTTTTGTTTTCCTACATTTCATGATTTAATGTTGAGTTTACAAATGAGTTTACTAGTATGAACATGTCTATGAACTATGTTAAAGCTATGTAAAGTTTTGACTATTTTGCTATGCTGTGAGCTATATATCTTGGATCTATTGTAAGTTTTGATGAGGAGTGTTAATGTGAATGTCTTGGTGGTGTTACAAGGTGTTAATTGATGGTTTTCCAATAGATTTTCTTGCATGATTTCATCTCTAAATTGCATGATCTTATACCCCCATTGTACACTCGCCAAACGTTTGATAAAATGTCTGGTTATGGTTACTTGAGGAATTGAAGGTCTAAAGCATGAGATATGATATGAATGATGTTATAATGATGAAATGAGCTTATGTACATGATAAATTCTATATAAAGTGTTGTATTATACCATACTCAACCGAGGTGAGGGTTTGTACTCATCAACCATGTGAGGGATTAGTACTTCACTACCTAGGATGATTGGGGTGTGACCATCATCAACCGAGTTGGGGATTTGTACTCATCAACAATGTGAGGGGTTTATACTTCACCACCTAGGATGATTGGGGTGTGACCAATATTAACCATATGAGGGTTTTATACCTCATCACCTAGGATGATTGAGGGTGACCATCATCAAACAACCAAGGTTGGAAAGCTAGATTAGTCTTTTCTTCACATATGATATCTTATGTGAGCATGATTTACTTAAGAGTGTTTTACTTTAGCATTGGTCATACATGCCATCTTACTTATTATGCCTATTGTTTATTGTTACACATTTTGATTCTGATGCATATTCCTTATTGCATTGCATCCCACATACTTAGTACATTCAAATGTACTAACGCATACTCTTGCCTACATGATATCTCCATGTAGGAACCGGTGCCAGAGTTGTTCCTCCTCCTCCTTTATGTGGCTAAATGGTGCTATTCCAAGCTTGTTAGTGAGTCTTCCATTTTTGGGACCTTGGTTATGTTTTCTCTTATCTATGTATTGAGACACTTTCTTACATTCTATTTGACTTTGAGGATGAGCCCGCTTACCTTGTCTTGGCCCTGCTCTATCTATGTATTTAGAGGTGTTTGTTGGACAAATTGTGTATTTATGATATGAGTTATGACTCCCTGTCTTGTAATGTTGTTGTTTTGTCATGTTTTCCCTTAGACCCATTGCCATTGCTTTAATATATATGTCTTTTGTAAGCTTCTGCGACCAAGGATGTGTTATGACAAGTAAAGAGGCTTGATTGGGGTTCCTTCGGGTTCCCCATTCGCCGTGTCACATCTATACCCTAGGCTTGGGTCGTGACAAACTTAGTATCAGAGCACTAGGTTGATAGATCCTTAGAGTCCAACACACCACGTTGATTATAGTCCCATTCATGGTTGTGAAGCGTGCCATGACTATGGATAGGAGGCTATGAGGCGTTAAACAAAATGTTTCCCTTCTTCATGTCCTACGTCATGCTATAGAGTTGTGGTAAGTATTTCTCCCCTAATGATTATTCTTTTCTATGCTAGATCATGCCGAATACTAGAGGACGACGGGCCCAAACTCCCGAGGAGCAACCTACCAATGGTAAGCTCCGGGATACCCTTACTATGCTTTCCCAAGTGGTGGCCAACCAAGTCCAACAAAGGGCCTAAGCCCCTCATGCTACTATCCTGGGAGCTAGGGTAAGGTACTTCCTAAGGATAAGTCCTCCGATTTTCCATGGGTCAAAGGTGGATAAAGATCCACAAGAGTTTATTAATGAAATCTACTGAATCTTGTCTATTGTGGGTGTTGGGACAAATGAAAAGGCGGAGTTGTCGGCGTACCAACTCAAAGGGGTGGCTCAAATTTGGTTTGGTCAATGGAAAGGTGAGAAGGGTAATGGCTATGTGGTGCTTTGGGAGGAATTCAAATTGTCCTTCCTTAATTAGTTCTTCCCTCTTGAGCTTAGGGAAGCAAAGTTGGTTGGGTTTATGAACTTGAAACAAGGTGGTTTGAGTGTCAAGGAATATGCCCTCAAATTTAATCAACTTTCAAAGTATGCTCCTCACTTGGTGGCCGATCCTAGGTCAAGGATGAATAAGTTTGTTATGGGGGTCTTCGACTTGCTAAGTGAAGAATGCCAGTCCACCTTGCTTATTGGTGATATGGATTTGTCCCGGTTGATGACCTATGCCGAGCAAATGGAAGAAGAGAAGTTGAGAAAGAGGAGGGGCCATGAGGCCAAGAGGGCCCATTTTGAGGGTGAGTTCAAAAAGAGTGCTAGATTAGGCCAAGGGTCTTCTCATACTACTACTAGGGGATTTGCCAATGAATTCCCTAGTCCTCAAGGTGTGGGTGGAGTGGCTCCTATACAGATGTGTCCTAAATGTGGAAGAAGCATGGAGGTCCATGTTTGAAGCATTCTAATACATGCTTTGAATGTAGGGAGCTTGGTCACAAGAAGGTAGATTGATCAAGAAGTCGTGGTAAGGGCCGGGGTGCAAATGCAATTCCATTGTGTAAAGGTGGTCTTCAAGGTAGTGCCCCAAGGCACAACCATTTTTATGCATTACATGGAAGGCAAGGGGTTGTTTAGGTTCCCGATGTCGTTACCGATATGTTGAAAATCATTGACTTTGATATGTATGCTTTGATTGATTCGGGTGCATGAGTCATATGAAGTGTCTACTCCTATTGGTGCCTCTATTGCTGCTAGGAAAGTTTATAGAAGTTGTCCTATTTGCATTTTGCATAAGTTGATGCCTTGCGATCTTGTTGAATTCGACATGGTAGATTTTGATGTCATTCTTGGGATGGATTGGTTGCATGCCTACTATGCTTCTATTGATTGTAGAAACTGTAGGGTGAAGTTTCACTTCCTAAATGAACTGTCCTTGAGTGGGAAAGTCATGATGTGGTGGTCAAGGGTTGATTCATTTCATGCATTAAAGCCCATAGGTTGATTTCCAAGGGGTTTTTGTATCATCTCATGAGAGTCAAAGATGTAAAGTCCAAAGTCCCTTCCATAGAGACCGTTCTGGCTGTAAATGAGTTTCTTTGTCTTCCCAAATGACCTTCTCGGTCTCCCTCCCAAAAGGGAGATAGATTTTTGCATAGATCTCCTTCTTGATACGCAACCTATTTCCATTCCCCCTCATCATATGGCCCTGGCAGAGCTGAAGGAGTTAAAGGAGCAATTCAAAGATTTGTTAGAGAAGGGATTTATTAGGCCTAGCCAATTACCTTGGGGTGCACCGGTGTTGTTCATAAAGAAGATGGATGGGTCACTTGGAATGTGCATTGACTACCGGCAACTCAATAGGGTCACTATAAAGAATAGGTATCCTCTTCCAAGGATTGATGACTTATTTGACCAATTGCAAGGGGATAGCTTTTTCTCTAAGATTGATCTTCGGTCTGGGTATCATCAAATGAAGGTGAGGGAGTGTGATATTCCCGAGATGGCCTTACGGACTAGATATGGGAATTATGAATTTGTGGTGATGTCTTTTGGGTTAACCAATGCACCGACCATTTTCAAGGACCTAATGAATGGGGTTTTCAAACCCTACCTTGATTCCTTTGTTATGATCTTCATTGATGATATTTTGATCTATTCACGTAGTAGGGTGGAGCATATGTAAAGATTGCGGGAAGAGAAATTGCATGCTAAGTATGAAAAGTGTGAATTCTTGTTGAAGGAGGTTGCATTCTTGGGTCATGTGGTGTCGGGAGATGGTATAAAAGTGAATTCTAAGAAAACCGATGTGATTAGGAATAGACCTAGACCATTGACCCCGTCAGATATTAGGTGCTTCTTGGGCCTTGTGGGTTACTATAGAAGGTTCGTGAATGGGTTCTACTCCATTGTTTCCCCTATGACAAAATTGACTCAAAAGAAGGTTAAGTTTGTGTGGACCAATGAATGTGAGAAAAGCTTCCAAACACTGAAAGATAGGCTTGTGTTCACTCCTATATTGTCACTACTGGATGGGCTTGAGGGTTTTGTTGTGTATTGTGATGCATCTAGAGTTGGTTTGGGTT
>JAPFFP010080270.1:0-22522 GCA_026153255.1 Solanum medicagineum | reverse complement strand
CAAAAGCTAATTATTTCAAATTGTTAAAATTTAAAGCTCGATCATTTATTCATATTATGGAGGGTAAACATTGAATGTCAAGAGTTGTCCCTTTCTTTGGTTATGATCGATGAAAGAGATCGTGGACAAAGAAACTTGACAAATTCAATTTTAGCCGACCACATCTTCATCTTTTGAAAGGTTCTTGGTGTGAACTTTGGAAATTTATGATCGGCCGGACCTTAGTTTAAGGTTTCCTACATATATCAGGTTACGTGAGAATTCAGGACACTTGCAATTCAAAATGCTTGATTTTGCGCACAGTTTTGAAAGATTACAAAAGCTATTCCAATATCGAATTATTGAGAAATTAGAATGCCTGGGATGAGATTTTGAGAGATAATGTTAGAATACAGCCGATTCTTCAAAATTAAGCCCACCTACATATTCCTGAACTCAGGAATCAGGCTGCTTGTAGTTTGACTCAATCAGTTAAAAAAATCTTCTTATGTTAAGATAACCTTCGTTTGGGAGAAGTGACAAATAAATTTAGCATAAAAAAAGGCTTGTAACCTTCATGAACATAATTGCAAAGCTCTTGGTGTATTGTCACTCGGATTGAGAAGATTGCCTCCGGTGAGAGTTGAGATCACCTAGATGCGAAACTGAAACTGATAAACCCAAAGAAAGACCCACATGCCTTCCAGAAAGGGTGCGGTTAGATTGTGGTGAAAGTACTTCTTAGCTTGCGTCCAAAGAGTTTGGCATTCCTTTTCAGATTATGTCCCAATTTGTTGCTAAGAAAAAGTTCCACATTGTGCTTATGCTCCTATAAAACTTTAAACATGGTAATGTAATTAGTAAGAAAATATTAACCGCAAACAATATAATAAACTCTTAAAATGATGTCTCTCAGGCATGGATTTATAAAGTCGCCGCTTTGCAGGCATAAATAATTTAATGAGATAAAAAATAAAGAATGAACTTATGAAAAATAGGTTTTGAGGCCAATGATTGATGAGGATGATGTTTTTCACCGATGATTAATGAAATGAGGCCTTAAACCAAATGATTTATGAAGATGAGGCTTTCAGCCAAATGGTTTATAATGATATGGCATTTAAGTCAATGATTTGCAAAAATGAGGCTTCTTGAGCCAATGATTCATGAAAATGACATGTTGAAAAATAATGCATTCTAGCAAACATTAGTGCGAATAAATTCAAAAGCATTTGTGTGGTTATCTAAAGGTGATTTAAAGCATTTGTGCAGTGCAAAGCAATTGTAATTCATGTGAAATGCAATATTTAAAGGCATTTTTGCAGCGCATTCGAATGTGTTGGAAAGCAGTTGTGCAATGCAGCTAAACTTATTTTCAAGAGTTTTTGCAATGCATTTGAACGTATTTAAAGTATTTGTGCAGTGCATTTGCATATGTTGGAAAGCACTTGTGCAATGCAGTTAAAAATATTTGGAAGCATTTATGCAGTGTATTTGATTATATTTAAAGCATTTATGTTGTGCATTTGCATAAGTTGGAAAGTACTTGTGCAATGCAGTTAAAATATTTGAAAGTATTTCTTGGCGCATATTTATACGCTGTAAAGCAGTTGTGCAGTGCAGTTAACTATTTGAAAGCATTCATGCAGTGCATTTCAAAATATTTGAAAGTAAATGCCTTAAAAGATATCTAAAAATATTTGTTCAGTGCATAGAAAGAAAGATTTAAAAACATCTATATAAAGCAGGTGATTGTTTCGTAAGTAATGCAAACCGATCGACGTATAGTCCTTTCAAGGGTGTAAGCGTCGGTGACTTCTTGTTTTCTACTAGTTCTGACAAGCCTGCACTCAAAGAAAAATTATTAGTTTTGGGGAGGGGGAGGTTGATTTGCATTGACCTTTGAGCTCTGGATCTTCAAAATTCTTTCTTCAAGTTTTGTTTGGACTTGTAGTCCCCGTATATTCTAAATCTTGGATGATGAATAATAAAACTAAAAAGTTATTTACTTAGGAATAAGATAAACATATAAATAAAGTGTCGAGGCCGAAAACATTCCTGCCAAGCTTTATATTGTGACATATCATGAAACGAAGCAAACGTCCTTTTCTGAGATTTCCTTTTTCTCCTAATGATTCAATTGACCACATACTCCTTAATATTCTCTTGGTATTCTCTTGCGATAATGCCTTCAAAATTGTCCCCATTTTGGCAAAAAAGAAATACTAGCTTCCAATGCGATGAGATCAAGCTTACTATCCTACCCAATATAATTTCTAAATGCATTCCCAAAAAATTTAAAAGGAAAGCGCCGAACCCTTCAATGGGCTACCTACATATCTAGAGAGAATCAGGTCATATGTAGTTCCTTACATAAAAGGGGGAAATTTTTTAATAAAGCAACCGAAGCCGATGTAGGCCGTCTATATATCCCACCGAGGTAATCAGGTCAATACGTAGTTCAAGATACACATAAATGAAATTTTGCCAAAATAACACTAAAGACCAGACTCGAGATGGATTTCCTACGTATCCCACCTAGGGAATCAGGTCAGAATGTAGTTTTCAATACATAACAAACAACATTACATAAATGAGATAAAAGCTTCTAAAGTTATATCTTTTAACTGCATCTGCATTGATGGATTTGGACTATATTTTGCCATCCATTTCTGCTAAAATCAATGTATCTCTAGTCAATACTCGGTGAACCACGTAAGGCCCTTGCCAGTAGGGTGCAAACTTCCCTTTGGCTTCATTTTGGTGTGGGAATATGCGCCTCAGTATTAATTTTCCCGGTTTAGACTGCCTCAATTTCACCTTTTTGTTGAAAGCTTTGGCCATTCGGTGTTGATAAAACTTTCAATGACAAACTGCATTCATTCTCTTTTCATCAATGAGCATCAATTATTAATATCGACTTCGTGCCCATTCAGCCTCGCTCAACTTAGCTTCTTGGATAATCCTCAGAGATGGAATCTCAACCTTTATTGGTAATAGTGCTTCAGTTCCACAAACCAAAAGACACGACGTTGCTCCAGTTGAGTCCTAATGGTGGTACGGTAGACAAGGAGGGCAAATGATAAATTCTCATGTGAATGCTTATAATTATCAATCATCTTCTGCTATATTCTTTGATATTTTTGTTGGCTGCTTCAACTGCCCTATTCATCTGAGGCCGATAAGGAGTGGCATTTCAATGGGTAATTTTAAAATTCTCACAGATTTTTTGCATCAGCCCACTATTCATATTAGCTCCATTATCTGTTATGATTGATTCGGGAACCCCAAATCTGGAGATAATATTATTGCAGACAAAATCTGCCACCACCTTCTTGTGCAAAGATGTTTCCCCCCATTTTGTGAAGTACTCAATAGCTACTTGGGTGAACCTATGTCTGTTGATGTAGCTGGTTCAATAGGACCAATGACATCCATTCCCCAAGCTACAAATAGCTAGAGAGAACTTATCACATTGAGCTCGTTTGATGGAACTTGAATCAAATCACCATGAGTCTAAGCATTGATGACATTTTCTCAAAAAATGAATGCACTCTATTTCCATGGTCATCCAGAAATAACCCGCTTACAGAATCTTCCTTGCTAAAGTAAAACCGTTCATGTGTGGCCCATATGTACCCCCATGTACTTCTTTGATCAACTTGCTCGCCACGTGAGAGTCAACATATCTTAGTAATCCCAAATCTGGAGTCCTCCTATAAATGATTTCTCCATTTAGAAAAATGTGATTTGCAAGCCTCCAAAGTATTCTCTTTTGAATACTGCTTATTCCATATGGATATTCTCCTTCTTTGAGACACCTTTTGATGTCATAGTATCAAGGTTCTCCATCTGGTTCTTCATCTACATGAAAACAATATGCTGGTTGATCTTGTACATTGATCTTGATCGAATCTATGTAACTCTTTTCTGGATGTTGAATCATAGAAGCCAGGGTTCCCAAAGCATCTGCAAATTCATTTTGAGCTCTAGGAATATGCTTGAATTCTCTTTTGCCGAATTTGTTGCACAATTACTTCACACATTGCAAATATGGGAATATCTTCACATTCTTAGCGCTCCATTCTCCTTGTACTTGGTGAATCAATAAGTCTGAATCACCTATGACCAACAGTTCTTGTACATTCATATCAATAGTCATTCTGAGTCCATGAATACAAGCCTCATATTCTGCCATATTGTTAGTGCATATGAACCTAAACTTGGCTGAGATCAGATGGTGTTGACCTGCTTCTGAGAACAGCACAACCCCAGCACCAACTCCTTTAGAGTTTGCAGCACCATCGAAAAACATTCTCCACCCTGGTTATCCCTCTGAATTATCCTCTCCAATAAACAAAACTTCTTCATCTGGGAAGTAAGTTTTAAGAGGCCTATATTCTTTATCCACAAGATTTTCAGCAAGATGATCAGCCAGTGCTTGTCCCTTGATGGCCTTTAGAGTGACGTACACAATGTCAAATTCACTTAGCAAAATCTTCGGCCAGCTTTCCAGTAGGCATAGTCTTTTGAAAGATATACTTGAGCAGATCCATCCTTGAGATGAAAAATGTGGCATATGCACACAAGTAATGTCTTAACTTTTTTACACCCAAGTCAAGGCACGACAAATGCGTTCCAATAAAGTATACGAGCTTCACAAGGTGTAAACTTTTTGCTCAAGTGATATATGGCTCGACCTTTCCTCCCAGTTTCATCATGTTGTCCCAGCATGCATCCAGTTTCATTATATGCACCCAGCATATAAATATTTGGAAGAGGAAAATCATATTTTCGGCTGGCCTTGTTAAGATCCCGATAATCTAGACATATTCGGATTTTTCCATCTTTCTTTAGCACTGGCACTATATTGGCCAACCATGTGGCACACTTCATTACTCGAATGATGTTAGCATCAAATTGCTTGGAAACTTCTTCCTTGACCTTTAAACTATGATCCGACTTGATCTTTCTTAGCTTCTGCTTTACTGGAGGGCAAGATGGATTAGTTGGTAACTTGTGTGAAACAATGTCCGTGCTTAACCTTGGCATATCATCATACGACCATGCAAACACATCCATATATTGTCTCAACAACTCGATAAGCTCTTCCCTTTGAGTCAGAGTCAAATGGACACTGAATCTTACCACCGCCAAATCTCCCAATTTATTGCCTCAGTTTCATACAAATTCATTTTTTCCTTGATTTCAAAATGTTTAAACTCTTCAGCCAGCTCTTCAGGCTACGTATCTTCTTCATATTCTGCAAAATCTTATTTACTACTTGAGGTTCGTTCACTCGTTTCATATTATGTCACATTCTCAATATTGGCAATTTTAATAGTTTGTTTGATGAAAGAGAGAAGAAAAATAAAATAAGCTTAATGACTTTAAGGACCAAATTTTGAAATTTAAAACAAAAGGTAGTTTAAAATTTTAAGCGAAAGCATAGTTGAGATTTGACATTAAAGCTTTCAAAAGATGGAAACAAAACACATACAAATTCATGAACATAATTCAGGCCTCAATGTTGAACCATGTTGCTTGTATTCTAATACAATCATCTACCAAGATTTCAGGAGAATTGTGGACGAGCTACAAGTCCAATTGTTCAAAACATCTTCCGTCTTAACATCCCATATGGTAGGGTTCTTAGTGCAATCTTCCACGATCATATAACATTTTTCTTCTTCAATGAATAGGTTTTTGAGTCCTTCCACAAGGTTGTCTTCAGCGGTTTCTTCTGATCCTTATGCAATAGATGCTTTGAGAAATGACTAATTTGATGATGGAATTGGTTGTGTCAAAGGACTATCACTTTTCCTTTTGAGATTAACCGACGAAGCTTCTTTACGTGCACGCTCGTACCCTAGACCAAATGTATGTTTCTAACTAAGCAACCAAATTGGTTCCAGTATTCATCCACATTCACTCCAAGACCTTGACCAGGCACAAACCCATTCTTCAAAAGTTCCCAAGCTACCATCATAAGCGCCCGTGGTAGTTTCATCCTTCCGATTTGAATAGAAGACTTAATCGCCATAGTATGGAATATAGATCCATCCAACTCTTCCAAATTCTCAATCATAGGGATTGAGTTGTCAGGATGCACTGAATTACTGCACTCTCTGTGAACAATGATTTATTGATGATTCCAAACAAATTTCAAAGTCTAGTGTAGAGTAGAAGGGACCGCACCAGCCATGTGGATCCACGGCCTTCCAAGCAATAAATTGTAACTAACAGATATATCTAACACCTGAAATTCCAGCACAAACTCCTTGGGCCCAATTTTTAGTGGCAAGTTAATTTCTCCAATGACTCCCCTTTGAGCCCCATCAATGCCTCTAACCCTCACCTAACTTTCCCGAATTTTCCTAAAATCAACCCCCAAAGCTCGAAGTGTAACATAAGGATATATGTTAACAGCAGAACCATTATCAATCAGAACTCTAGAGATAAACTTATCCCTGCACCTAATGGTGCTATTCAGAGCTTTGTTATGCCCCAGGCCCTCAGGTGGAAGCTCGTCATCATAAAAAGAAACTTTATTAACTTCCAAAACTTGTCCCACGATGGATGAAAAATTCTCACATATAGTCTTGGATGGAACATAAGCCTCACTCAAAACTTTTGCCAAAGCACATCTATGAGTTGCAGAGCTCATCAATAGTGCCATCAGAGAAACTTAAATGGGAGTTTTCTTCAACTGTTCAACAATGGAATATTCCTTAGTCGGCATTTTCCTCCAAAACTCCTCCACTTCAGCTTTTGTGACTACCTTTTTCTAGTTGTTTTCCCTAACTATTCCTCCTCTTGTAATTTCTTCAGGAGCATAGCAATGCCCAGATCTTATCATTCCAGTTGTAGTAGTCTCCATAACTATCTTCTCCTTTCCTTTGTTTTTTGCATCGGTCAAGTATTCTAAGGAATTGCTTTAGTGTCCAAAGAAGGTGACTGAGAAACTAAGACAGTTATTTGAGGCCTAGGAACAAGAACTTCCACTTCAATTGGCGCTCACAGTTGGACTATGATTATGGGAGCAACAAAGGTTTGTGTCGCAACACTTTCCTTTTTTGACCGATTCAATGGTCCCTTCCAAATTACATTCTTCATCAATAGTGATCATTTTCACATTACATGATTTAAAAGAGGATTGTTGTTTACATTAGGGGTAGCATGTTTGAGCTGAATGACTCCTTAATCAACATCTCAATCTTATCTTTGAGAGTAACATAATTTTTGGTATCGTGCCCATCAACTCTAGAATGATGAGCACAATGCTTACTCTTGTCATACCATCCTGGAATGGGGTTGGGAAACCATCCTTGTATTTGTTGCAGTACTCTTGCAGTTCTCAACCTTTCATATATTTGGGACAAAGGTCTAGCTGAAGGGATATAGGTTTTGGTTGGTCTTTTTGCGATGTTTGGGCAGGGCCTGGGTGTATCTGATGGAGTTTGTGGTGAGCAATGGAGCTGAGATGGGTATGTGGATTGATATTATGGTGTGCATGGATAGATAGGTGCTTGGGGTGGATGATATGTTGAATGGGTGGCATAAACCGGATAAGGGATAGGCGAAGGCTGGTAATAAGGCTAAGACAATTGGGTATACTGACCATAGTATGTAGATTGTGGCAGGGGATTTTGGTAGGTTAACATTTCGTTAGGCTTGCGTTCCTGGATTGTCATGACTATAGGCACTCAGTCTTTCTTCTTCTTAAGGGCTCCTCCAATTGAATCTGATTGAATTGCCTTATTTGTTTCTTATATGGCTGCCAGGTTAATAATTCTTCCTGACTTGATTCCTCTTCCAAAGCGTCCCCAATTTTAACAAGATCTGTGAATTTTGCACCTACCATAAGAAACATCTTCATAATACATATTATCTTGAGCTTTGATAAAGATGTCCTTCATTTCATTTTCATCCACGGGGGGTCGAACTCTAACTGCTTCAGATCTCCAATGGATGGCATACCACGAAAGGTCTCGGTTGTTTTCTTTCTCAACTTCTCAAGGTAAGACCGATCCGGGATGATCTCAATGTTAAACCTAAACCATTTCATAAGATCCTCTGCCATACTACTCCAATTATGCCATTTCTTAGGATTTTTCTTAATATACCAAGTTAATGCATCTCCAGTTAGACTTCTAATGAACAACTTCATTCTTATGGCCTCATCTCTACCTACTCCGACGAACTTATCACAATAAGACCTCAAATGATTAAGAGGATTTCCCGTGCTGTCAAACATCTCAAATTTTGGTGGCTTATATCCTGCAGGCAGCTCAATATCAGGATGAACACACAAATCTTCATATTCATGCCCTTCATTTCCCTTGTGAACTTGGAAGTTTTTCCAGTGCTTCCTTCAAATTATGGATCTCTCTGGCTATGTTTTCATCTTCTCTTAACCTTGCTCTTCTCTCCAGTTCCTCATATAGATCGACTTCTAAGGTTGGAATTTGGGCAGTACAAGGTTGAGCTTCCACTACATATACTTGCGGCACATATTGCGTGTTAATTGCAGTGTGTGCCACCGGTGTATGTTGGGTGAAGGGGGTAGTTTGGATAGGTAGAGTTTGGATGAATAAGGAAGTTTGGGTAAGTGGAGTCTGAGTCAGTGTAGTGGAGGGTAATGGATTGATTTGTTGTGAGTTACCTTGTGGTAAATTGAATCGTTGGGAGTTGGCAACTTGTTTAAGAGTTGTTGGGTTGGTTTCATGAAGGGAGGGATTTGGTGGAGTAGGAGTAGTTGGGTTGGTTTTATGAAGGGAGAGATTTAGCGGAGGAAAGTCAATAGGTGAAAAAGATGGTGAGATGGTTGAATTCGTTCACTGCTCAGGAATTGGTGTGTTTAGGCTAATTGACATAAGATTTCGAAGTCGATCGATTTCACTTTGCATGCTATCCATTTGTTGCATTAAGCTAGAGATATGCTCATCATAAGGGGTTGAATCCCTTTCTTCCAAAGTTACGGGTTCATCTCCTAGAATAGTGACAAGTCCTAGACCACTTTGATTGCATGCATCTGAATTAGTCATGTCTGTGGATAATCCAGCTTTTGATCTCATGAAGTATGGGTGATCCGCCAGTTTGTAGTCAACGCAAATCAAATTTTTGGGAAATAAAGCAAAACCTCTTTCTAAAAAGGATGAAAAAATGTTAGTATAAAACTGATAATCATTGCTTTAATAACATCAAATAATAAGGTGGATAAAAAGAATACAACATGTATTATATAGCAAATAAATCACATAGTTAATGGGAAATTAAAAGAACAAGTATGTCCTAGTATGCAAGGGAACTCTTTAGTACCAGAGGTAGGCCTAAACACCAAATATACGAAATACTGATAGACTGATCCAGGTCATTGAGGCAAATCGAGTCTGAAAGATAAAAGACTATAAACTAATAAAATAGTGCAAGACTAGGATTACAATAAAAATATGACATAATACAAGGTTAATATTAAGATAACAACAATGTATTACAAGGAAAATACTAAGACTAGGATGCCACTTTAATATTGCTTGGTCCCGATTTCGTATTTTTCAAATCCTGCATTATATTCACCGTTTCAACCCACATCTCTAGAGTGATTGTGTTAGTTTCAACACGAGTGTCTCGTATCCAAATTGTCATACTGATATCTTCAAAACCTTGCTCACATTCTAGGCTTATGCTATAGAGGGCCTCTGGAAACCATGCTTGATATTCTGAAGTAGCTCTTGCCGGTCCATTTCCTAGCTCTGTTGTGATAACATTATCCCATTCATGAAGAATCTCTCCAACTCTAGTGACTTTAAAGTCCCATCCAAAGGAAATTTCAGAAACTCTCATGTCTGCTTGAAGAGGAATTACTTGTGTTTAACCAAATTGTTGGAGCACGCATACCGGAGCATATGGCTAAAGTCTTTTCAAAACAATAAGCTCGATGTAGTATGACCCTCTGCATCTTACGTATGCAATGGAACGTGAGAGTAATGGATATTTCCATTGAATTTGGTCACTAGTGCAGGAAATCAAGAATGCATGCCAATCAATGGTACCAACTGGAGACACAAATCATTTCATCCTATCGTAAAAACTGTTAACGCGATTGGTATCACTATAACATATGTCCACCATGGTTTTGCATTTCTAGAAATGCTCTATCACCCACATTTGCATAAGAAGATTACAACCTTCAAAGAAGTTTGTTTCTCCTCTTTTACATTTCCCAAGAGCTTGAAGTATTTCTGCTAAAATCATAGGGAATAAGGTAAGTTTTTCGCCATCGACTCCATCAAAAAGTGCTTTACCCACACAACATATGCAAGTACTAATCTTTCCATGTTCTCTTGGAAACACCAAAGTCCCAAATAAAGCCATCGCAAATGTGATATATCGCCTAGCTTGTCAATGGCCAGAAGTGCAAGAGAATTCCTTTTTGAACAATTTGTAGCTATCTGGACGCCCATATCTCTCGTACAAATAATCTAAGGAAACCCAATTGTGTTCGAAGCATCTTAGATTTTTGGTATTCTTCAATCCTAAGTAATGAAGAGATTTTCTTCCTGATTGACTATGTGGAACAATTTGACCTCTCCTTTGATACTTCAAACCGTTGAAATAACTTATTTCCTCCAATGTAGGCGTTAACTCAAAGTTTCTAAACATAAATACGACATGGTCGGGATTCCAAAATGAAACCAATGTGCTAACTATGTGCTTGTCAAGAGAGACACTGAATAACTTAGTGAGGAACCTCACCCTCTTCGTAATAGTTAGTTTTTCACCACGGTTGAAACCTCCCCACCATGCTTTCAACTTGTATGGGATACCTTCAATCATTCTAATTTGGCGAATTGGCGGGATAGGATCTATCCTACAATACAAAGTAAAATAAAATAAAAATAATCTCCATACTCATTATGCTAAAACCATACTAGGATGCGTCTATCGTGATCACAGTGCACAGAATATGCTTTGTTAGTTGTTGGGTTTTGAAACTCGTTAACATATAGGTGGATTTCCTAAATGTGGAGTTGATGCCGAACATCAACCCACCTAAGGTAATATGCATGCATGACCTAAATTAATAGGGGTGGTATAGCTCTATCCTATGTTTTCTAACATTTGGCCCACTAGAAAATAGGTTCCTATCACGCCCCATTTCCCGTTAGGGCGGACCGGCACCCGTTGCCGATAAGGCTCAGGAGAACCAAACTATATCTACGCTCTTTTTAGACATATTATAAGGGATTTCTACCTTCATTGTACCTTTAAGAAAGAAAACAGTAATAACAAGACAAAAGCAAATGTATAAGACTAGGCCGTTGGGGCCATGGTGTCTAAGGTACGAGACATGACCATACTTTAATTTACATAGTCTACAAAGCCTCTAGATAAGAGAGAGCATCTGACAAGGGTTGGGACAGGCCCCACCTCGACTAACTGTACAATACAAACATAGAAGCTCTAGACACACAAAGCTTCGAAACAACCTAGAGCTTGTAACAACAGCTGGTTGTCCTGTACTCTACTGGGGAGATCTACGAGCACCTGTACCTGTAGCATGAAATGTAGGTCCCCTGTAAGGGATGTCAGTACGAGATAATGTACTGAATATGTAAGGTAAGAAATACTATGTATGAAGTAACAACTCAAATGAAACTATGCACTGGTGTAGGATAAGAGACCACCTTTGATTATACTTTGGAATCATGTACTTTATGTTCTTTATATTACTTTACCTATATTGTATAATCTATGCACAACTATAATACAAATGACCAACTGATCAGTGGTAAATCTATGTCGGGATCATCCCTGGCTAGGTTCTTTCTTAACCCCTCGGGCTACCACCCGCGATAGGATCGTCCCTGGCTAGGTTATGCTTCCACCTGTCGGGCTACCACCCATCAATAAACAATACACTTTATATTTCAATTACCTATGAGGTTATTCTCTTGGTGGTCATAATATTAGAGCTATGTGATAGTAGATGTAACATGTGACATGTAAATAATCATTTAAAAAGATAATATGACAATGAAAAGAATACGTTACACAAATAATGAAATGCGTACAGGATGAAACAACTCGTGAACTTTGTTTAGCAACAAGAACCCATGTAACCTTGTATTCATGTATGTATGGATATTTGAAGGTGATTGTATATGGCAGCATGTGAACATATGAAAGGGTGGAGACACGGGTAATAGTTGTGTCGGAGTTTGGTAAATGCCTTTATGTGCCAAAGAGAGATTTATGTTTCATGCCAAACGACACGAAATCAAGTAGCCTTACATACCTCGTTGTATGACCTCGTTACTAAATTGGAGTGGTTGTGCTTTCCCTCAAATATTTATCTATAGTATATTAGGCAACAAGACTAGTATTAGAAGCGACAAAACACTTCTTGGCAGCCAAATACCATAAAAACTAACATCCGGGCAGCAAACTTTTAATTAGAGACACAAAGGCATTTCTTCAACCTTTTCACTTATGATCGTATTTTCTAACAACAATTCTTATGTACATGTCATATACATATTATTTCAGACTCTGAATAGTCTTACAACATCCCACAAGACACAACACATAACAATTCTTCACAACATACAAACAAGGGGCACAACGTTACATCCTTTCTCCACACATCGACGTCAACAATCCCTAATTTGTTTTAACTTTACCTAAATTGGTTCCAACTTTTTTACCACATAAACCCAGTATTACGATAGTCCACAAATAGTCCCAAAGTAGGGGAAGGTCATGGGACAACATATTACAATTCTACACAACCTACAAATGGATAGCATAACGTTACGTCCCTTTACCACATTTTGATGTCAACAATTCCAAACCTGTTCCAACTCTAACCAAACTATCCTAAGCACATCCATACATAAAAATAGCCTTAAAATAGTCTTATTATAGTACCAAAGTAGTAATGAAGGACATGAGGCAATAGCTTTCCATCCAACAGCCCCCAAGTTCATATCAAGAACACAATTACGATATCCTATAAGAACTCACTTTTGTGGAATGTAAAAGTGGTGCAGCAGCTTAGTTATATTACTAACAAGATATGCCTTGTTAAAAACATAACTCTTACTTCATAATTCAGCCAATCAATTAAGAGAAAATCCTCTTGAACAACAAGAAACATTCACAATAACACTTAGGACACATTCTGTCTAGAATTTCCAGCATAACATATTAGCATATACTTCTTGTTTTTCATGAAGAAACCGTACTAAATGCACAACTATAATTGCTTACCTTTCCCTTCAAGATTCAAGTATCCCTTCAAGGGCCTTAGAAGATTGTATTTGCTGCTTGGTAAAGTGAAATAGAGAGAAGACAAAAGTCTTTAGGAAAGCTGAAACATTATTTCAAGTGGAATGACTTTAGGGGCTGCTTTGAGTCGTTTTTAAAAATTATTTTGGCCAACTTTCTCTTGCACTTTTGACTAGATAATGACACCTATCAATACACTTGTGTTTTTGCATCTTGTCCCTTAGACTTGGTCCTAAATGGGTCTCCAACTTATTGGGCCTTTTGCTGCCCATTCTTCTCCTTTCCCTTTATTACTTTGGGCCAAATTTTCAAATGAATTGGGATGGGCTTGGTCCTATTTTCTATGCTTCCTAAACTGAAAATTCAGTTCATTTATGATGTCAAAACATGGGCTAATTTTACCTCCTTAACATGAACTTTATTCATAATCGAACTTGGGACAAATTTGACGTCGGACCTCGTCTCCGTTTAGCTAGCAAATTTAAACTAAACAAGTAGGTGACTCACCTACTAGATTATGGAGTCATACAAGAACCTCAATTCTCTCACTTTGTTTAGGGCTGTGATCTCCTCAATTTAACACAAAATATGTATACACTCGACCCTCTTAAGCGTTAGACGTACATATCGCCCATTAACATGAGATTCAAGCACTTTTAAGAATTTGCACTAATTTGACCAAACCATGATATGATTCATTTACATAGCATTGGTACATGTAAAATATGGGGTGTTATAGAAGCTGAAATACAAGTCCTGGAGGCATAAAATTAGTATATATATACACTGATATACAGTGTATACAACAAGGAAATAGGCAAAAGCCCTCTTTAGTAGGCAGGCTTCAGCTGGGCCAAAATGATATGCAAGTTTTTGGAAGCTAAAGTCAGTTTACACTGATATACACAGTTTATACACTAAGTGTTTACAAGAGGGATATGGGCCAAGCCCAAGGAGTAGCAGCTGGGAAAATTCTGATGGGCCTAGCAGGTCCAAAACTTAGAAAGTAGGACAGGTTGATGAATTGGGCCTGCCAAACCCCAATATGATTTTTAATTCCTATTTATTGTATATTTTGAGTGATACTTGTTATTTTGTTTACTAACTCTAACAATTATTTGTATTATTATTTGTTCTTGATGTAATTGTGTCCTCAATAGTGCCTCCATTTATGTTAATTTTCATTATTAGTGATTTCTTAGTATTAGAATTATTTATACAATTTATTTTGGTAAAATTTTGGTCCAAAGTGTCAGTTATTTTTCATACCTAGTCAACTCTATCAAATTTTGGTCAATTTTGTCAAAATTAGTCAATTTTGCAAACTTAGTCAAATTTGAAAACCTAGTCAATTTTTCAAACCTAGTCATTTTTAAAACCTAGTCAATTTTTCGAACCTAGTCAATTTTTCAAACCTAGTCATTTTTTCAAACTTAGTCGTTTTTCCAAACTTAGTCAGTTTTTCAAAGTTATCACTTTTTCAAACTTAGTCAATCTTTAAAAGTTAGTCAAACTTCTTAAATTATTGGTCAACCTCAAGTTAGCGGTCATTTTGAGTGATTAATTTCTTCTCAGAATGGAAATTGAACCCTTACCCGTCTCTTGGAAATTTTACAACTCTTCTGTTACGTTTGAAAATTTGAATTAGGTTTCTAAATTTTCCTTAAAATCAAGTGGTGACTCTTTTAATTTCGAAAATTTGATTTATACTTAAATTAATTGAGTATTAAATCAGATTTTCGAAAACCAAAGTCATTTTTTCAAATTTACACTTTATTGCTTTTATGAATATCAAGACTTCTATTAGTTCCGCTTTCCCTTTTTTTATAACTTATGATTCTTATTTTGCTTCCGCGACCAAGGATGTGTGATTTATATCTAAGAGGCTTTTTTGGGGTCCCTTGGGGTTTCCCATTTGCCGTGTCATGTCTAGGCCCTAGGCTTGGGTCTTGACAAACTTGGTATCAAAGCACTAGGTTGTTAATGGTCCTCAGAAATCCAACACACAGTATCAATTAGAGCCTTATTCATGGTTGTGAAGAGCGCCACAACTATGAATGGGAGGCTATGAGGCGTTTTAGGAAATGGTTCATTTCTTTATGGTCTATATCGTGCTTTAGATGTAAATATAAGGATTTTCCCCTAACAAATGCTCTTGTTTCTTCTAGATCATGTCGATTCCTTCCCCTCCCTCCCCCTCTCCTCAAGCTCCTCAAGATGGAGGGGTAGCCCAAGAGGAGTTCCTGGATGACATCACAATTTTGGCCCGTGCTATGACCAACCAAATGAACCAAGGGGCCCAAGCACCTCATTCTCCCACTTCGGCCTCAAGGGTGAGGGATTTCACAAGAATAAACCTACCGGAGTTCCATGGATCCAAGCCTGGATAGGATCCCCAAGAGTTCATCAATGAGGTGTATAAAGTGCTATCTATCATGGGGGTCAATTCGGAGGAGAAAGAGGAGTTAGTGGTCTACCAACTCAAAGGTGTGTCCCAAATTTGGTTCACCCAATGGAAATTGGAGAGGATAGATGATGATGCTATTCCTTGAGAGGAGTTCAAAGTCGCATTCCTCAACCGGTTCTTTCCTATCGCGCTAAGAGAGGTAAAGATGATGGAGATTATGAACCTCAAGCAAGGTCCCATGAGTGTAAGGGAGTATTCCCTCAAGTTCAACAAACTTTCCAAGTACGCTCCACATTGGTGGTGGACCCTAGAGCTAGAATGAACAAATTTGTGTCGAAAGTGTCCGACATGGTTATTGGAGAGTGTCATACCGGCATGCTATTAAATGATATAGATTTATCCCCGCTCCTGACATATGTTGAACAACTAGAGGCAGAAAATTTTAGAAAAAGAAGAAGTGGTGAATCTAAGAGGGCTTGATTTGAAGGTGGTTTCCAAGGTTCCAAGGGTGGCCGGTTTCCTCAAGGCCACATGTTCCAAGGCCAAGCATCTTCCAATGCTCCTAATAAAAGATTTTCTAATGATAATCCAAGGTTCTAAGGTGGTGGTGGTGGAGTGTCTAACCCTAAGTGCCAAAGATATGGTAGGAACCATAGTGGCCCATGTTTGAGAAACTCCAATGCTTGCTATGGTTGTGGTGAAGTGGGTCACAAGGTTGTTGATTGTCCTCATGCTCAAAACAAAGGTAGAGATGGTCGTCCTCAAGACCAAGCTGCTAATGTGGGTCCAAGGGAAAAGGGAGGCCAACAAGGGGGTACTCCAAGGAAAAATAGGTTCTATGCTCTTCAAGGAAGGCAAGGGGTGGATAAGGTACCCGTTGTCATCACCGGTATGTTAAAGGTTTTTTATATGATGTGTATGCATTGATAGATCCAGATGCCACTCTTTCTTTCATTACTCCTTTTGTCGTCAAAACGCTTAATGTGAATCCCGAATTGTTGTATCTACCTTATAAAGTGCCAACCCCTATTGATGAGTCCATTGTTGCTAAAAGAGTCTATAGAAATTGTCTCGTGTTCATATTGCATAAAGTTTTTCCTTGTGATTTTGTTGAATTAGGTATGGTGAATTTTGATATCATTCTTGAGGTGGATTGGTTACATGCACATTATGCCTCCATTGATTGTAGAACTAGTAAGGTTAAATTCCAATTCCCTAATGAGCCCTTCCTTGAATGGGAAAGTCAGGATGTGGTGGTCAAGGGGAGATTCATTTCTTGTCTTAAAGCCCAAAAGTTGATTTCTAAGGGTTGCCTTTATCATCTTGTGAGGGTTAGGGATGTTGAGTCCAAAGTCCTTCCTATTGAGTCGGTCTCGGTGATCAATGAGTTACTTGATGTTTTCCCGATGAGCTTCGCGGTGTCCCTCTCAAAAGGAAAATAGACTTTGGTATAAGTCTCCTTCCCAATACACAACCCATTTCCATTTCCCCATACCATATGTCCCTAGCAAAATTGAAGGAGTTGAAGGATCAATAGAGGGATTTGTTGGAGAAGGGTTTCATAAGGCCTAGTAAGTCACCTCGGGTGCACTAGTGTTATTTGTAAAGAAAAAGGATGTTTCTCTTAGAATGTGCATTGATCACCGGCAGGGTTACCATAAAGAACATGTCACCAAGAATTGATGACCTTTTTAATCAACTATAAAGGGCTAGTCACTTTTATAAGATTGATCTTCGGTCCAAATACCACCAAGTGAAGGTGTCGGAGTGTGATATTCCCAAGAAGGCTTTTTGGACTAGGTATGGGCACTTTGAGTTTGTGGTTATGTCCTTTGGGTTGACTAATGCACTAGTTATATTTATGGATCTTATGAATAGGGTCTTTAAACCCTAAATTGACATATGATATATTGATTTATTCTCGGATTGAGGAAGAGCATGCAAATCACTTGAGGGTGGTGTTGCAAATCTTGAGGGATGAGAGATTGTTTGCTAAATATGAAAAATATGAATTTTGGTTGAGAGAGGTTGCTTTTCTAGGGCATGTGGTGTCGGGTGATGGCATTAAGGTGGATCCTAAGAAGACAGAGGTGATAAGAAATTGGCCTAGACCCTTGAGTTCATTGGGTATTAGTAGTTTTGTGGGTTTAGCGAGTTACTACTGGAGGTTTGTGAATGACTTTTCTTCTATTGCTTCTCCTATGATAAAGTTGACCTAAAAGAAGGCAAAAGTCGTGTGGACCGATGAATGTGAAAAGCTCTTTCAGATTTGAAAGATAAGCTTGTCACTGCTCCTATCTTAGCTCTATCAAAAGGGTTGGAAGGGTTTATGGTATATTATGATTCCTCAAGAATTGGTTTGGGGTGTGGTTTGATGCAAAATGGCAAGGTGATAGCATATGCCTATAGAGAACTTAAGATACATGAGTGAAATTATCCCACCCCTGATCTTGATTTGGAGGCCGTGATGTTTGCTTTGAAAATTTCATGCCACTACTTTTATGGGTTTCATGTCGATGTGTTTACCGACCATAAGAGTCTCCAATATGTGTTCACACAAAAAGATCTTAACTTAAGACAAAGGAGGTGGTTAGAGCTCCTTAAAGATTATGATATGAGTATACATTATCATCCCAGCAAAACTAATGTTGTGGCCAATGCTCTAAGTAGAGTGCCTGATCACGCTCAAACAGTACCTCTCACTTTGAGGATAAAGCGATCGTTGTCAAATATAAAATCTAACCATAGGTTAGGGTCGAATCCCAAGGGAATACAGGGTTTTGCCGCTTTGATTCACCAATAATTATTTCAAACATCAGTTGACTCTATTCTCAATTGGGGGGGAGATTTGAAATGATTTATAAGAAACTAACACTATACTAACAAAGTGAAGAGATAATCAAATTGGAGAGCGACTTGGGAAGTTGTGTTCCCCATGATTCAATAACTAAAACATCCCGGATAACATAATCTAAATTAGGATATTGCATGTAGGACACTAACTTAAGTTCTTCCAACCCTTGGGCAAAGGTGAAGGTCGAATTTCACTATGGCGATTGGCCGGCTATCATAGTGTGCCAACTAACCATTATCTACTGTCCCAGTCAACCTCTCCTTGCTTGGGTTTGGTTGATTACACAAGAACACATCAATCAAATTTTCTTACCCATTTCCTTTTCCTATTCATCAGTACCTTGATTCAGATCATGACACTAGGTGTGATTTAATGTTAACCACCATTAAACAACAAGCAAAATTAAGAAAAATGAATAATACATGCAAATACCCAACACAAGAAGTGCAAATAATCTAGGTCATTAAGCTAACTACTTGTGGTTCCCACAACACCCAACTTGTGGGGGTTTTAGCTACTCATGACTTGGGAAACAAAACAAATAATGAATGAAGCACACATAGTCGAGAAATTACCCAAGAAAAATGAAGAACAAGGAAACCCTTCTTAGAATCACAAGCTTGAATGATGAAATTGATTTACAAGTGATTCCAAATCTCCAAGTTGAGTCTCCAAATTAAAACCCTAGTCTAAAACCCTACAACATTCTAAGAACTTCTCTCTTTAAAATCTCACTAAAAATATGTGGAATACTCTGCCTCCTTTCTAAAAAACCTAACATATACTTTTTATGCTATTTATAAAAAGGTCCTTAAAATAATTAGAAAATTCAGGTCAGCAACTATTACGACTCGTAGATACGGCTCGTAGTGTGACCTATGAGCCATATCAGGCTTTTGTTGTCAGCACTTGGCATTTGGGACTTCCTTGCTACGATCGACTCTATGAGTTGTAGTCTGGTGTACGACTCGTAGTGCCTTCTCGTAATCCACCCTTTCATTTCTTGGTCCAATTTTAAACACTGTTAATTGCTCTGAGAGCCTCCTTCTACGAGTCGTGGTGAAGACTACGACCCGTACCTTGGGCTTATATGGCTGAACTTAAACTTCTCCAATTTTGATTTTGGAAACTGTTAATTGCTATGATCATCCCCTATGACTCGTAGCTTGGGCTATGACTCATAGTGGGTTTCGCAGATTCAAATTCAACAAAATTTGCTACTTTTTCCCAAAATCAGGCCAACCTATACTTTCTGTAAAAATAAACACAAAAATCATAAAAATTCGCATTGAAAACACACAAAATCCCTTGTTTTAGGCATCAAATATATTGTATTTTGACAACACATCAATACCCTCAACTTAGAATTGTTGCTTGTCCTCAAGCGACGATCCAATCAAGATAGATAATGAGCAATATATAGCAATCATCCTACTGGCATATACCTTACTCAATTTCAACTCAGGTATCAGACTACCATTTTCAAAACATGATTTTCTCTCTCCCGGTACATGAATTTCTATTCTTTCTTTTATTTCCAACTCCTCACCTCATTTTTGCTAATATACCATAACATAGGCCACCCTCAACTTAGCCTTTTTGTCTTAGATGAAGTACACAAAATCCAATCCCCAAACCAGGGCTAGGTAGCCACCCTCAACTTAAGCTTTTTGCCTCAATCAAGGTTCATAGTGTTCAAGGATAGACCATGGCCAATATATAGGTATTTCACTAGATCTGGGAAGGCTAGTTAGGTATTAAGAAAGACAAAGGACATGTAAGGCTCAAACATTTGAAACAAGGGGTAAACTCTATCATCTGGTAGGTTATTTAGGCAAAATTGGACTAATTTAAAGAACAAGGGCCCAAGATCCCTTCCTAATCCATCCAATCTCTAGTCCAACTCAAAGTAATAGGGCAAGTTCTGAATCAGTACAAAATGCATGAACACAACAAAATTAGTTTTCACATACATGTCATTGCATACACAACCAACATAGACTCACAGATCATGCGTCAAGCATCAATTTGCCTTCACTTAGTCTGAACCAACATTGCCAAACCATTCAAACATGCATTATCACAAATTACCTATTAATCAACAAAAATTTTCAAGGGTACCAATTTTTGCAAAAGTTTTCACAAACCATCAGAACCATGTACATGCCAAAGTTTAATCACTAAATACCACAAAAATTATCTAAAACATCTAAGCATACCGGTTCAACATAAAAATAAAAATCCACAAGATAAAAGAACACAAGCAAGAAAACCTTAGGATATCAAAAACTAGGATAGTTATGGACTAAAGGCTACTCAGACTTCACCCTAGTCCATAATACCCACACCCAATAAAAAAGAAGTATTTTTTCCTCAATTGTACAATGCAAAAAAAGAATAAAAATAGGGGATCAAAAGTCAAACATCAAATGGTGCCTAAGCACCAGTCTTAGATTGTCCTTGACTATCTCTCTCCTATGGGGTAGTATGTGCTGCAGCCATACTAGATTAGGCAACTCCCTGCAATCTCTCAAGCTCCAGAGTTCTCCTCTGCTCCTTTTCCTCTCTTGATTTCTGCAAGACAAACTCCGTGATCTGCTCCTCCAGCTCCTCATTTTCCTCAAAGATCTTCTGCCACTTATGCCCCTTCTCTGCATTAGCCTCCTCTATAGGGATCTTCCCTGGAGCATACGGTGGATCATCCTCGAACATGTCAAATAGCGGCTCATCTACAAGTGTAGTCTCCAGAACTGGGATCAGAGCCGCGAATGATGCAATAAAATCAGTCTTGAACTTCGTCAACTCCTGACTTAAGGCTAATAAATCTGCAGGCTGGGTCTCAGCAAGTCTCTTCTTCACACGTGCCTCAAAGGCATCGACTCGGGCATCCACCAAAGCAATCCTCTAATCAACAGCTGAAGTGGTGAATGCCTTGCATCTATCCTCCGATGCCTAAAATGCCTACTGGACTTATGGCTTGATCTATCATATGACCTGAGTTATCAAGGCCTCTGTTCGTGCCAATCGGCAAACCATAGCTTGAAAAACAATAGCAGACATAATACAAAAGTTTGCAGAAGAAAATTGAGATATGCATGTCTCAGCTGAAGGTGGGAAAAATGCTCTGATCTCCTATCAGAAAAATTACAAATTGTCCTTTTGGGGTTTCAACTCTCATATAAAGTTCTTTTTTCAACGTTCGCACCCATCTCAATATTGGCTGCCTCAGGCTGTTGTGATCCCATATTAGTAGTAGTAGTAGTTGGAGTAGTGGTGACAACCTTCGAACCCTCAACATATGGCTCAAGAGCAAAAGTCTTAGGCATAGGAGGAGGTGCTGCCCACTGGAGTGCCACTGTGTTCTCATCATCCTTGATAAGGCTGGGATCCATGGTATGGAGGGCCTCAACATGAGGATCAAGATGAAGGGAGACTCATCCCCTAGTCTCTATTAATAATCTATGGATCAGTATTGGAAAAGGCATACATGTATTTCTCTAGAGTGTTGACTCATGGATCTGCTCAGAAATCAGATGGGCCTAGTCAATGTTGTAGCTAGCTAGGATGCTGGCTAGTAGAACCGCTCGCTCCAACTTGATGACATTATCTTTAAAGGAGGGTTGATGTGAGCCCGAATAATAGCCCACCAAAATTTGGCGGGGAAAGTGAGAGAAGACATCACGATGGGCTCTGCATGTGTAGTGACCCATGTAGGCTCGGAGCCACTCTCTGCTATCAGGTTGGCCACCCATCTCAGAAACTCGGTCTTCTGCTCCACTTTCTTTCCAATCACAGCCTATCTCATCTCGCCTATCCGGTTGTCATACTCGACTGTGGACTTTAGTGCTTTATAAGTAGGCCCAAACTGTATATGGCAGATCGTCTCCTCTGAGATGTCGACCCGCTTGGCTCGCACAAATACCTCCCAAAGTTTGGGATGGTCAATAGCCTTCTTCCCCTTGGGAAGATCTTGAATAATAGTAATGGCA